>KI628553.1:168437-238192 GCA_000503235.1 Sclerotinia borealis F-4128
AACTTTACGTTGCTGTGGCTCTTGTGGTAAAAGTGGTCATAATGTACAAACCTATCAGGAGGATTTAGAAGACTCTAGTTTATCAGATTCCGAATAGTTTCAATTAATTTTAGATGTTGTGGTTGTTAAATAATAATTTGAAGTGGTTGAATGGTGAAAAAGTGCGCAGGGTCCTGATATGCGCAGGGTCATGATAAACCACGTTAGTGAAAGTATATATTCTTTAATTTTTACATTTTTCAAATATAGTTTTTTCAAATATGTTTTATTTATATGATATATTTATAAGTATATAAATTCGTGTACACTCTTCAATTTGAGCTAAATGGATTTTTGAAAAATGTGTATTTTTATTTATATAATAGAGTGTGAAAAATTATTTTGGTGGTATACTTTTGCGTACACTACCGAGCCAAACAGGCCCTAAGTCACTAAGCAGGTTAACATCTTTGTAGGATTATATTTCAATAGGATTAGAGATCACAGAGTATAGAGTATAGACTATAGATTATAGACTAGAGACTATGTATGGACTCTAGATAGATGGAATGATTTTAGTTGCTGAAAAATTAGTGTAAGACTATAAAACTAAAATTGTAAAATTGTCTTGTATCGTCCTGGATAGATGGAAATAGAATTAGAAATAGAATAGAATAGAATGGAATAGAATATTGGGTGTTCATAAGTAGTGGAAATGGTGATGCGATACTTTGTTGAGAGTGTTAGCGGGAGGGCTAGTGGTAGGTGCTAGTGGGAGGTGCTGGGGTTTGGGGCTGGGTTGGTGTTTGATCTGGGGGGTGGAGTGTGGGGGTTTTGGGGTTTGAGGTGGTGGTGTAAGAGGGATTGTATCGAAGAGATGTGGGGTGAAAAAGGAGAAGGGGTGTCAGTGTACGAGTAGTGGTTTGGGGTTGGGAGTTGGGATTTTGGTGGTTTGGATGATGGTGGTGGTTGTGGTGCGGACAGAAGTTGTGTTGTTGCGATGGGTGATGGTGATGTGATGGTGTAATGGTAGGATTACGATGGCGATATTAATGTTGATGATAGTAATGCTCGAGCAGTGGGATAATGATAGTGATATTGATATTGATCAAGGGGAGGTAGTTTTGGTGCCACTGGGAGGCTTAACAGTTTTCATGTCACGTTATAGGTTGCCAGAGTCGTGGGATAGGGGGTTTAGAAATAGATAGATATGTAGATAGATAGATGATGGGAAGAGGAGAGAAAGAAACTTCTTGGTTGGTTGGGAGAGGGGGTCACGGTGGATGTCGCTTGAAGCCCGAGGGGTGAGGGACGGTTGGAATTGCAAAAATATTTTGGGTAGTTGATTAGAGAAACTCAAGGGAAATGTGTGATTTGAGCTAGGGAGAAGGCTTGATATGATTAGATTTGGTGATGTTGAGAGTACAGCGTTAGGCCTAATTCTAGTAGTTGGTACATCGCTATTGGTCTATATGAACATGTTAGGTTGTTGGGCACAAGGAATTCTCGAAATCGTATCAAAGACGAGAATATTGATGGTCAGGCTTGACGTATATAACAATGCTAGGTTTCTCTGTGATTGATAATTGCTGATGGCGAGAGAAAGGTAAGCCACCGTTGATAACAATAACCATGGTTTGATAGTAGAAATGATGATTTAGATTACGGTTGGAGAAATGACAAGAAACATAAATTGTATTCCTCTTAATACTTTTATAATAATATAGTGGCATATTCTCATCTCAACACTGCTGAAAGATACAAGCCTATTCCTTGCATTGATCATATTCGTATTTGCAACCTTTATTGGTATCGTTCAGTGCTAAGATCTGTGTTTATATAGCTAAGAGCTTGCAAATCAATTCACAAAGTATCAGTAACTTTTGAAGCATAGCGTAAAAATGGTAAAAGATTATTCACACAGCGTAGCATTTCCTAAACTTTTTGAGAAGCAAGGGTATATAATGATCTTCGTATCTTGAATTTTTAAAATACAAGAGTAAAATTATCCGAGAGAAACTAAAGCAAATGGCATTATAACCAAAAGACGATGTTTGAAGCTAATCTCGAGATCAAGTTTGGGATACTTTTGAGTCGATTTCTGGAGGCTTGAATCTCGTGATGCAGCTACTGTTGTTCGTTCTTTGGAGAGATTTTGGCAGTGACACTAATCATAAAGACGGTGTATTTAACATTTCCGTCGTCATGAAAGTAGATTATATGAAGCAAGGAGACGTATACTTCTCTGTCAATACTCTACTCTATAAATAGTATAGCGATATAGTAATATACTGAGCGCTTCGTTCCTACAAAACGTAAATTGAAGAGCTGTTGCCTTATCTGGCTTTACTGATGAAATGAGAATGGCTATTTATATAATCAAGTGTTTTCGGATTCGGCGGGGCCTCGCACCAATTCTTGAGTCTGTCTTGAAAGCATCGATATGTTAATCCCTCACTTCACTGTCCACTCTCCTAGTTGCATCAATCGACTTCTTCAATCAGTATGGAAACGTTCTTTCACTGCAAGATTTTCAAGCTTCAAAATTCAAAAATAAACCGTCTCTGAAACTATATAAGATTAGTAGCAGATCTCCTCTGGTATTATTTCATACTTGATACATGCTAAGATATGATGCATTTAGTGCGGGGATTTTGAAATACAAAAGAAAATCATATAGTGAAGTGAGTGAACTGTATCATAAGCTTCTGAGATCTATGTGGTGAGAAAGAGCGGAAGTGATGATACTCCTGAATCTTTGACAATCATAATAACTCGAAAGTAGCAGTAAATTATCCTAAGAGAGTACTATCAGTATTCCCAGTACGTAAATATAGGGCATGATTGATGTACATTGTGGGATCAAATAAAAGGAGAGTTATCACCTCTTCTGGTGCTTTGCATAGCTCTCGAATAATCTACTCGATTTGACTCATGCCGAGGGAGTAGATCGGGCTCATCGTCGTCGTCCAAACTGCCGACTCCATTTGATATATCGCGGATACGTATGATATGCGTCAACCATCGCAATAGTCCATCAAAATTCATACTCTTATATTTAGTAGCATCGAACATACTACAATCCCAACTTGAAGTGCTCGGCGGCGGTAGGTATTTATATATCAGAGCTTGTGGTACATGAGGCTGTCGAATGGAATACCTAGAACTAATAATCTAACACCAATGAGGAAAGTGTATAGTTATCAGAAGCTCAGTTGTATCTCATCTAACAAAGTACAATATCACCTCGTTTTTTCCTTCTCGAGAGTGGTATAAGATGACCTTTCTTGCTAGCTAATCGAGCTCTTTAGCCTTCAACACAGAGCGCGATGATGCACGAAAATGGGAAGAGGAATCGGTTTTCAAATAAGCAACTGTTAGTTCCTAATATCTAGTTGTTATCTTATAACGTGAAAATAGTCCAAGTTTGAGGCTGTGAATCTCCGGGGGTTGATAGCAGTGTTGACAGTGAGTAGAATAGATGGCGATGATAAATGAAGCTAGGACAATCAAAATTGGAAATATAATAGAAAGAGCTTCTCTGAGAATGAATCGGTACTTTAACAAAATTTGAGGAAAAGCTATGTGTCTAATTCCGCGAGTATTACGGTATGGCAGTTAGTTTTCCCTCAAGTGCTACTGAAGTCCGTGTTTTATATTTCATTACATCTTTTGCAAAATGATAATTAGCTTTTATATATTCGGAGATTATTTATTAAATAAATTAAAGGAAAAGAATCATTCAAATTAGGTACAGAAAACAATAAAATGTAATGAGGAACGTCAATTCCAGGAACTGTATATAGTCAGCCATTGCCTCCTTCGTCGTCTTCGAGGTATAAAAAGATGACCATGACCAAGGAGCAAATATAAGCAATGAAAATCCAAGAACGTGTTTCCGGATGGTTGTTGGAAGCGCGGAGCTCGATAAATACAGATTTTAACGACGTTGGTACGTATCTGAAGTTGTTATCTAGTCTGAGTATAAAGGGAGGGAAGGTCTTGATGTGATTAAGAGTTCTGATTCCAGCTTATGGTATCAATGGTAATGAAGTGACAGCGACAACAAGGTCTGTTGATGTGAGTGTTCCGATCGAATGTGAAAGTAATAATGAAATATGAGATGATTCACCACGCTTCAACATATCTTGAACAAACTCAGCGGAGACTACCATCCATGTCCAACATCCTCGCATGTTGGTGCTGGATTGCCATTCTGTTCATATTATGGTTTAGGATAATAATAAGCTGATCTTTTTATAGATTTTATAGCAGTCTAGGACTCACTTCTTGATGACGTAATCTCGATTCTTGCACGAGCGGAAATTCAAGTCTTGAAAATACATGGCATTACATCATATTTCAAACAATTTGTATATAATGGTATATTTCAGTCAGAGTAAACCTTTGTAAAACACTCTCATCTACGGTAGTATATTCATGGTTGGAAAGAAACTCGAGATTGGATGATGTAGTTGATGTTCCGTATGGGTCGGTACTTTATGCATACAGAGTCGTAATTCAGTGGTAGTAAACAAAGAGAATGTGACAAGTACGTAGATGGTAGTAATCTTATTTATCTGATCATTATTGGCAGTGAAAATATACGAATCGGCTTCGTATCCCAATTAAACTAGAGCTATATATAACACTCTCTCGGGGTCCGGATGAAAAATGATATAGGAGTGATACTAATCAGCACTAAGACCATTGAATTAGAGAAGTTTATACGTTAGAAAATTGAGTATTTGGGAAGCTATTTATACCTTTATAGATCTGATAGAGCGGGTTAAACAGCAGTCGAAGACCATTGAGATCCTCCAGGCAAGGCTTTACAACCTTATTTTTAGTCAAAATATAAGACTATTCACTTGAAATTCACTCGCAGTAGAAACACACAGCATAAAAGAAATCGTCAACTCATGACTGCACAATAAAAGATGAACTTTCAGAATCTTCTTTCAATATGACAGGTCGCCGTGCAATAATTCGGTTCCAAACGTCACATCCTTCTCTCAGCTTTAAGCTATACATGGAATACAAAAAGCTATGATCTAAAAACTTCCATACCGAGAACAACAGTGCGAGATAATCGGCAACGATGACTTAATTGATATACACGTGATGACTTAGTTGATATACATACGTGCTCGTGAGTCATAATCAATAATCATAATATTCTCCTTCTTTGAACCCGTGCAGAACAGATCCAGACACTGAGCATCAACTCACATTAAACCTTACCTTAAAACCCAAATCGCATACTAGCAGACCTTGACTATAAACTCGGAGAAGTCTCCGTGAGGGACATTCAAAAAGAGGAAATGGTATTTCTAGGAGCATATATATATATATATAGTAGCAGAAATAGAAACATACTGATCCAATTCCACTATAAAGGTAACAAATCAACAAAAGCTAAGATCAACTATCACAAGGATAGGTACGGTATAACAATTTCCTTGTATCCCAATCACACATTGATAACCGAGAGAAAAATCTAGATATAAAAAGAAGTGGAATTCTCATATCAGACTCTCTCTATAGATCAATTAATGTCAAAACGTTGCCTTCCAAGGCGGTCTTCTTCCTTCACTGATATGCATGCGTAGAGATTTGAGAGTATGATTTACATGAGTGATTCGGGTAAATCTTGATGTCCTTTGAGATATATATAACGTAAAAACAACAGTAACAATAACAGTGTATATTATGAATAAATATTCTAGAAACGGCAGTAATGATCAAAGACTAGAGAACAGTGCCTTACTAAACTCAAGATCTCAACTCCAAGTCTGCAACGCATACTCTTCAAACCAATTATACATAACATTTAAAAGCAAACGTTTTCACCCTCCACGCAGTCCCTATAGCCGCTTGTCGTTCGTTTAATCTTCACAATGGTCCCTAGCTATCCTACAGAAGTATTAAAAGCAAGGGAATGAATACTTATATAACAATCTACCCATCCACAGATTTCAAAGCCAGTAGTCTAGTATTTGCATATCTAGTGATTCACAGTCAGAGACATTAAAACGCGTTTTACCAAAATCAAACGATTTCCCTTCGACGAAATTAGTCACGGATAGTACCTGTATGTAGGTAGGTTATCAAATCAAAAAAATGCAAAAGGCATTGTGTATCTCCGTTGTATAAAAGGTGCTCGAGAGTCGGGACACATACGGCATGTTGGAAATGATGTTACAAGATCACTAAAGCGTACATGATGATTGGAGCCAGGGAGATCGTTAGTTATCTTCAAGGGGTCTGGGGTTTGTGGTTGGTAAAGGGTGAAGGGTAAGTGGTAAAGATCAAAGGGTTGAGAATTTAAAAATAATAATCATCTAACGGTACTTGTAACGAGTATAGCTGATAGCGAGAGCTGGTGAAAATGACGGTGATACATACATACATAATACATTAGACTATGGCGATGATCATATTATGGCTACTAAGTACAGATATTGATTACTTATATTCTGTTCCTTCAGTGTGATTTTGGGTATGGGTATAGTGCAGTGAAGTGGTGAGCGGGATGTTTATCTGACAAGCATCTCTATCCGCACAATTCCCTCCCACAATATGAAAGGTTGTTGTGAAGGAAGTAGAGGTAGATGTAGATACTAAACTTCAAGTTCGCGAGAAAGGTTTAAAGAGTAGAGACTAGTGAGCAAAAATGTTGAGATGAGACGGCTATGATGGTGCCACTCAGGTTTAGCAGAAGCTATTGAGGTACCCGTCAGACCGTGTAATTTTGACGGGTTGGGTCTATTCATCTTATTATTTCAAATACTCAAATAGAAGGAGTCTGCAATGTGCGGTGATATCATACTGTAAAGACAGCAGAAATAATCGACGGTAGTAATGATTTGAATCCGCGAACGACAATCAAGACAAAAAAATTCAAATAGCCGGACAAGGCAAAAGTGCATCGTCTAACCAAGAGAATGATTTTGCAGTCGTCTCTTGGTTTTGAAGTGGCAACCCTTACGAAAAGCTCCATGTGCATATAGAAGTTTGAGAGAGACCATACTCGTACTGCGAGTAAGGTAGTATATATAGTAAGGTATTGCGATTGCATTCATCAGACTAATTAATGGGGCAGATAGCTTCATTAGTACTGGTATCAATTGATATCACCGAGTAAGCCAACGAGCCTCAGGGACAGTAGATCTTACACCCAAATTTCTCTATTGCTTGCTCATCTCACTATTCAGGGTAACCGGTTCGATATCAATCATCTACTCGCTTTACAAAAATGGTTTCTCCCCCAAACTGCAAACTCTATCACCTGCCCTCGCCTCCGCACTAAAAACATCACTTGTCAGTTCTCATCCAATATCCAACCTCCAGACTCCCTCATACTCAAAAATTCAAACTTACTAATCATAAGTAGCACAATGCCAATTACTCCTATTATCCCAAATTGCCACATCATTCTTACTCCACTTCCATCTCACCTGCGCATCATGATTCAACGGCACCAAGTTCTTCAACCATGGAAGTAGAAGATCCGATTCATCTTTCGTGAGAGGGTGGAGACGTCTCGTGAAACCTTGGTTTATGAAGAGTGATTTTTTGCCCGTGACAGCTATTAAATATCAGTAATGGAACAAGTCATGAGAATTGAAACGGCAATGAGAGAAGAAGAGAATAAGGAAAGTAAAAAGAATCAACATACGATTCGTCCTAACAACCGGATGTACCGCACTCAACTCCCTCCCAACATTCAATGGACTCCCCCTCATATCCTCTCTAATCGGCTGACCCAATCTCCTCGCCTCTTCATGAAAGAAACTCGCATCATGCGTCGCCGTCAACCCCTCAAGTATTTCCTTCATCTTCGGACTCAACCGCTCATAAATTTCATTCCCGCTAGCCCAAAGTGTATCACCCCCCGTTTCAGGCAAGGTATGGATTTTCAACATGGCATAATCGGAAGGTACGCGCTCGAATGTGATGTCGGCATGCCAACCTGTACTGGCGAACCGAGATACGTCGGAGAGTTGGTGGGTTAGTCCGCCGCCTTTAGCTTGCTTTTCAGAGGATATGACGCTGATTTGGTCGCCTAGTTCGGAAGATTGTTCGGTGAGGGGGTGGACGTGAAGGGTTGAGGATTCAGGCTGGGAGTAATGTTAGAGGAGGGTTATGAATTTTAGTGGAAATAAAGAGGAAGGATAACGGAAACGAAATATTCATTTAGGAGAGGAAGACATACAGAACCACCTGCTCTAGAAATTCGTTCAATAACCGTTTTCATTTGTTCAGGAGTAATATCTTGATTTCTGAAGAAAATTACACCACGATCGGAGACTAATGCTCTTATCAACATCCATTTCACTAAACCATGAATACAATTTGAACATACTGGTTAACGCCAAATCTTTGAATAGTTCCTCAGTATCACTCTGGGAAAGAAACTCCTTCAATTGAACCTTTTCATCAAATACTCTTCCAATTACTGGTGTCAGATCCGAATGTTCGTATTCATCCAAAATCCCATTATTAACCAAAGGTTTCGTACATCTCGTGCGAGCTATTTCATCTTCATTATCCAGAACTGGCTTTGCGGTAACGTTGTTGAAATCGGCAGAAGGCATGATAATGATAGATTTTGACAAGTTCCTTTTTAATTACTTAGAATCTTTTTCACAAATCTCCAAAAATATATGTATACAACACAATTCTATGAAGAAGAAAAGAAATAAACAAGAGAACAAGAGAACAAGAGAACATGAGAAAGTTCCCGAGGTACATACGGGTAATTCGAAATGCAGTCACATCATAACCTTCCTGTTGGCCAGAACCCCGCAATGCGTCAACACCCTGGTCAATATATCAATTGCGTGATATGTCACCATTGATTTGACACTCAAAGTGCGAAGATTCTACGGATCTGACTTTCATATCTGGAATGTCTTTCCGTTTTGAAGTGAAATTTGATGACTGAAATCACCGTGTTGTGTTTAACGTCCGTAAAATAAGAATGGGGGTTAATTCCTTCGATGCCATGGGGATGGGATGGATTTTGTTTAAATACTTAATGTGGGCAGTGGATAGTTTTACCTATTGCACTATCATCGGTTCAATTGATTCTCCTCGAAATTTAGATCAACGGTTGAGGCACTGGCTGAGGTGATCTGTTCCCAAGTGACAAGATGGATGAAACCAAAGATACCGGTAGTACATCAAGAAAGGTGGTCTCCGATACTGGATCACAAAACTCAGTGGCTCATGTAGGTCGTGAGAATTTGGCTGATGCACTTCCACCTCATGAATTGTATGAAGGAAGTCATCGATATGATCCAGCTGCTACATGGACGGAGGCAGAAGAGAGGAAGGTGGTTCGAAAGACCGATCTTTATCTGTTAGTGTGGATTTGTGTTATGGTATGAATCCCCCTTCCTGATAAGTGTTTTGGTTACTGACTTTGAAATTAGTTCTTTGGATTGCAACTCGATAGAGGAAATTTGTCCAACGCTTTGGCGGATGATCTTCTGAAGGATTTGAAGCTTACCAGCGATGACTATAACAACGTAAGTTCTCAATCGCGTTTCTCCTCTGAGATACATGGAATGTGGACTTACAATTTCAAAGGGAAATACCATTCAGTTGATGTGCTTCTTGGCAGCAGAATTCCCAGTGCAGTTCTTGACTAAGCGTTATGGATTCAAATATATCCTCCCTATCATGATGATGCTATGGGGTACTGTTTGTGAGTAGAATGAATGCAAAGACAACACTGGAGAAGAAGATTTCACTGACACTATCATATTAGCTTGGACTCAAGCCTGGATGACAAACCGCACATCCTTCTACATCACTCGTGCCCTCATTGGACTTTGTGAAGGTGGCTTTATTCCTGGTACTATCCTCTTCGCGACCTACTTCTACAAGTCAAAGGAGCTTTCCGTTCGTCTTGCTTGCTTTTGGTCCACACTCAATATTGCTAGAGTCATTTCCGCTTTACTTGCTGCTGGAATCCTCACCATGAGAGGAGTTGGTGGTAAGCCAGGATGGTTTTATTTATTCCTGATTGAAGGCCTGTTTACCTTTTTGATTGGCGCTATCGTAAGTCTCGTCCCCGTGAGTGTCTCGTGCCGGGTTAACAAAACGATATAGAGTATCTTGTATCTTCCTCAATCCCCAACGAAAACTACCGGGGTCATTTTCCGAAAGTCTTGGTATACTGAGCGAGAGGAAGTAATCATGGTGAATGTAAGTCATGAATTACAAGTACTTTCCTTCAATGCTAATAAGTATAGCGAATTCTCCGTGATGATCCAGCAAAAGGACTTACATCCTTAAAAGAACCAGCCACCTTCAAGGATATCCGTGAAGCATGGAGTGATACCTCCATGTGGGGTCTTTATTTCATTGGTTTGGTAGCATATATTCCCGCGACACCCATTCAAGCGTATATTACGCTCACATTGAAGCGCTTGGGTTATAGTACCTTTGACTCTAACATGTTGACCATTCCATCCGCTGTTTTGCAAATAATCACTATGCTTGCACTGGCATATAGTAGTGATTTCTTTGATGAACGTACATTCCATTGTGTTTTTGGAGAATTCTGGATACTGCCATTACTTACGGCACTTTTGACAATTCCTGATGGTGGAAGGGAATGGAGTAGATGGTCTTTGGTAACACTGGTCTCTGGATGTAAGTGCTTGAGCAAGATTCCAAAATTTCTATCAATTGACCTCAAATCAGATCCCTATTTCCATCCAATCGTTTCTGCTTGGATTTCGGAAAACACATTCGACGTCAAAAAGCGTGCAATTACTGCGGCAACATATAACGTTATCGTTCAAATTGGATCCACGATCGGTTCTCAAATTTATCGCTCATATGATGCACCATACTACAAACAGGGAAATAAGGTACTCATCTCCATCTGTGTATTGTCACTTCTGGCATTTGTAGGACAGAGGCAGTACTTGATCTTATTGAACAAGAGAAAGGAGAAGATTTGGGATCAAATGACGGCTGAGGAAAAGGTTGCATACCAAAATGACAGTGTAGCAAGAGAGAAGGATGGTAACAAGAGATTTGATTTTAGATTCAAGTATTGATGACAAAGTTACTAAAGAGGGGGATGGATAGATTGCGAATGAGAAGAGTTGAAAGTAGAATAACAAAGTAGTAGAACAATAATAATCATCAAATTACCAAGACTTAGCTTCGATATTGATAGACTGACTCCACGTGAGTATGTTGTACCTTGACTCTCTCCTGCTAAAAGACTTCTACTTCCATTGAGGATGGGATGCGGGGTAGATTGGAATCAGATATCAGGACTGTGCTTAGAAAAGCTGACGTAGTTTGAAGATATAAATAACGAGAGTAATACGAGAGTAATACGAGAGTAATACCGGTAAAAGAACAGATGCATCGGCTAATGAAGCAGGTACTGTATAACAAACAGCCTTATAACAACATAACATAGGTATATATATAGAACCACCTATACGTCATTGATTGCTCTCTTTTCATGCGTTACTAACGTCAAACAGAGCAGATCGCAATGTTAAGTTAATGCTGCCATCAGTTCTAGACTTCTACTGATGAAGATGGGTCATGGGTTGGCCCATCTTCATGATGTTTGAATAAGTCTAATTGATAACTCATGAGGAACTTAAAAAGCTAGGTTAGTCCCTTGTTAGTTTATCATTATATGATATATGCTAGATGCTAGCTTACCTGAGAATTGGGAATATCACAAAAGCCTTAGCAAAAGTCTTAGATTTCCCCAACAAAAAGGATGAATGTGATATACAAATGAGCCAAGCCATTATCAAACAATATAAGAAAAAGTTTAATTTTCTTGGGATATCTATTTTCACAAGGGGGTCCATAAAAGGAAGCATTGTGCCGATCAATATGTATCATGTTGTACTTTTTTGTTATCTGATCTCTTGGAAAGCGGTGTAATGTTTAAACCAGATCAGGTTAAACACAAACCAATAAAATGTAGCCTTGGCGATTAGATCCCCTTGCACAATTAAATGGCGGCAAATCATGGAATTCAATAACACAAACATCTGGATTTATAGTCCCAGTAATACATAATACATGGAAGACTGGAAGGAAGTAGGTAAAAAAAATGAGAATTCGATAAATATTCACCCATTACCTTCGAAATTTCCTTTCGGAACTTAATCCATGTGTCCTTTCTTACTCTTATACAAACAACACCCCTTTATCTTCTCAACATTCATTCTACTTTGCCTCTGTTTCCTACAACTCTGATTCGTTGTCAAGATTGAGACAAGGACCCTTCTCTTCTCTTCCTTTACCTAGCTATATATCGGGAGATACAAAGACAAAGAAACATCACAAGAACCCTTTTTTTCTTTTTCGTCTAACGTGATAAGGTTATAAGTCTCGTGGGCAGAAAAACTTCTGATTGAGGTAATTGAAGATAAAAAATATCAAGGAGATCATTGGGCTTACACTCTCTTCGCAGATGGCATCTCCTACCAATGTCAATCATGCAAATGATAATAAACTCGACACAATGATCTCCCCTTCTGTTGGGTCATCTCCTACTTCTACACTTCCTATACATCCTCTTCCAAACATTACTCCTATCATGTCATATGGTAGTGCCGAAACTGCATACAATGCCGATCCATATTCCCTCACCGATCTCAAGAAGGAAGATATAAGCATTGCCACGCTTCGCACCCAACACCCTGGACAAAAACGAACACGAAATGTCAAGAAGATCAAGAGTTTTTACAATAAGCAGAATGCTTTAATCGATGCATATTTGGCGAGTAGTGATGAAGAGGCTGCAGAGGTTGAAGATGGAATACAAAATGGTGGAAAGATCAAGTTCGCCATTTATGCTAGTTCTACTGTCAACTTTTTTCTGTTTATCATACAAGTATATGCCGCCGTGTCGACTGGAAGTTTGGCACTTTTCGCAACTGCCGCGGATGCTTTTGTAAGTTTCTAACTTGGGTTGGGGGCAATGAATGGATGTATACTAATTCTATATATAGATGGACTTGGTTAGTTCTATTGTGATGTTAATCACTTCACGAATAGCCGCCAAACCAAATATCACAAAGTTTCCGGTTGTGAGTAACTTCCTTCATTAGGTTGTAAGCATATCAGCCTTACACTCTCTTAGGGTCGAAAGCGAGTCGAAACAGTTGGAATCATTCTCTTCTGCGCCCTTATGACTACAGTCTCCGTCGAATTGATCATCGAATCTGCTCGAAGTTTGGCAGATGGTCCAAAAGAGAACGATACCCTCAAAGCCATTCCTTTAGTTTGTGTCGGTGTTGCCATCTTTTCCAAGGCTGTCTTATTCGTATACTGTTTTACCTTGAGGCGTTACCCAACTTGCGCCATATTCATGTTGGATCATCGAAATGATATTGTGGTCAACAGTTTCGGTTTGGTCATGTCTATCGTGGGTACCAAATATGCGAAAGTTTGGTTCCTGGATCCGGCTGGTGCTATTGCTATTGCATGCTTGATTCTGTTTTCTTGGGCATCAACTGCTTTCGAACATATGTGGCTGTTGGTCGGACAAAGTGCACCACAGGAGTTTCTGAATAAACTTGTGTATGTTGCAATTACACATGATCCTAGGATCTTGAAGATCGATACTGTAAGTGTTTCTGTTCCGGTATTTGATTAAGGCTAACCCCTAATATAGGCGAGAGCATATTCCGCTGGGGAGAAATATTATGTCGAAGTTGACATTATCATGAAACAAGAGGAAACTTTAAAAGTTACCCATGATGTTTCTCAAACTTTGCAAAGAAAACTTGAGGGTATGTCTATCCTGTCATGATCATATCTGGGAGATACTAACTAGATAGGCTTGGCGGATGTCGAAAGAGCTTTTGTGCATGTTGATTACGATGATTTACACGACATCTTCGAGGAACATAAACCACTCTATGAGGTTCAAGAACCTAAAGCTCCTATTTACGAAAGGGTGAGAGAAAGGTTCAAGAGACAACCCATTGGAAGAGAAGTCGATGAGGTCATGAGTCCGACGTTTTGAGTATGAGTTTCGAAACGATATGGAGTCAAGTATAAACGGTGATAGACCTGAAAACGAAAAAACCCGATTAGAATTATCGATCACAACATGGAGTTGGGGATTGGGTTTAGCATTACAACAGCTGGGAAACACCTCTCTACATGCGTGTTTACTCGTTTTGTGTTTGAGTGAGGCTTTCAAAATTGTACCTGTCAATTGATCACTACAAAGCGATCCCATCCTTCGAAATATCAACGACATACAATCTCTATCACAACGCAAAAAATCGATGATTATTCCGAGTAGCGAACCTCTGATTCAAAACTTCTTCGATCGATTGGTACAACGAACCTCTACTGGAAAATACTTCAAGGATCGACAAGAAGAAATTTGTGCTGTGGGCCAGAGGCTTGGGCTACTAAGCTATGAACGGATGGAAGATCCTCCGAAGAAGCGCATGCGAACCAGACGATCTTAGGGAACGTGGTTTGATAGATCCCGTTTGTGCTGAGGTCCATGGTGGATGGAATGAATGGGATATAATGTCGAGACAGGGAATGGGATTGAGTGAGAGGAGAATAAGGGTAGATGTGGTGTGCGAATTGGGAGTTTTATGGCCCTAGGATTTGGGATCCTTGATTGTGGTAGGGAGAAAGAGAAGGGGTAATGGAAAAAATGGTTTGGAATGAAGGATGAGGGCTTGTCTCTTGAGAACGAGTGGTGGAGATGAGGATGATTTGATGAGAAGAAAGCGAATTATGTTGCGACGAGAAATATATGGATAGATACCCTGGGATTGTTGCTGCATAGCATAGGATAGGAGTAATGAAAAGATGGCCAAGGACACTGGTCAGAACCTTTGGTTCACGGCATTGAAAGCATGAAGTTTGAGATGTGAGTGGTGTTTTTGTGAAGGTGCTATGAGATGAGGATCGAGACATGATTGAGGGAGTTTGTGGATAGATGTGAAGTGAGAGCGAGGTTGATCGATATTGATATTGATATCACTGAATCAATATTAATCAGTATCATGGCACCGGCATTCTGAACATAATATGGATTCATCGATTTCTTTTCGTCCTTCAGTATTTTCAGCCCCGTCTGTTTCTGCGATAATGATATAGTGGGGATGATGGGGTTGAGGAGTTGTCGAGTAGCGAATAGTGGTGGGTGAGTGAGTGAGTGATGCTATCATCTATGCCATGCTCTGCTATAACGAACCTCACATCCATCAATATCTCGTTTATCTCATTTATTCACCTCCTTTTTTTTAGTTCCTAGTGGAGAGATAACAGGGCAGGTAAATGGATTTTTTGAAGATGCGTCATTGTTTTTCTCTTAAAGGAAAGTTGGGGTTTTGGTACCTGCAGTCTAGTCCTAATGGAGATTAGTTTAGATAACTTTAATACCGGTTGCTTATTAAAGCTGAGACGTTCGGCGTTGATGTTGAGAGCGGATATGGGAATATTTCTAAGGAGATGATCACCTGAGGGACTGGATGGGATGGGATGGGATGGGATGGGAGGTGGTGGGTGAGGTTGGGTTAGACTATTTTGATTGGGGGGGAGGAGGGGGGTTGTGGTATGATATGGTGTGGTTGGTTGAGTGGTTGGTTAGGTGAGAGAGGGGTGAGTGGTGATGTTAAGTGAAGTGGTCGCGGTAGTGGTGTTGTCGTTGTCGCCGTCGCTGTTGTTGTTGTCGTTATTATTGCAGTCATTGTTGTCGTAATATATATGGTTTCAAGTACATGTATATATACGTATGTATATTGCAATATACTTCGATGAGATGAGCGCACTTGGGAAACAAGGAGAATACAGAGTCACTCATACGAGCTACTGGACTCGCATACAAAGTATAGTTATAGTTTTATTACATACCTACATCTATATCCCTTAGCCCTTTTTATATATCTCCGTCTGCGGAATTTTTAGATGTTTTGGAATTTGGAGAGATAGTGCGGAGTGGAGGTGAATATCAAACGGCTGGCCTTGAGTGCAGGTCCTTTTGCTTTCGCAGTACGAGTACGTGGTGAATTAATAGCCCGTATACAAGTCCTTCTTCAAAGTACGGTTGGAAACTCTCTATTGATGTGATGGGATGTGATACCAAAAATCCTGTAGCAGCCAGCCTCAGCCTCTGTATTCTTGAAAACCCAAGTAAGCATAAGCAGCCATGATCTGGATGCTTTCAGCCGCTTTCGGTTCGTTTGTGGTATCGGATAGATAGTTTGGAGGCTTATATTTATATTCAGATAGATCGGGGGAGTGGTGGAGTGGGGGGGAAGGCGGGGGTCTTTTGATCAATTCATTATTTTCCTTTGGACTTTGTTTTTCTGGGTTTGGGTTGATATAAATATATGTTTCAGTGTACATACTCGAAGTTGAGTGGTATGGCTTGTGCGGCGATTTTTTATATCTGTTCAGGGTTTCCTGGGTGGGATTCGTGGTTTTGAGTCTGGTCCTGCGAAGGGCTTGGAGGGGATGAGATGCTCGGATAGGGTTTGGGATTTTACTGAGTGATGGATGAGGGAGTTGTTGTTGTTGTTGTTGTTGTTGTTGTGGATAGTCATTCTTTTGATTGTCACTGCTATCAAAAGTCTCCACATACTATCTGATATCAATCAATAGTGAAACTTGAAGCCGCCGTGAAATGGAGCTGTGGACAACAATAGGTTCTCTTATAGGTGACAGAGTAAATCTTACATGGACAATCTCTAAGCCACCCTACGTTCTTACTATAAGCTGGCTGATTGTGAGAACAAAATTCCGTGCGGGGAGAGGGGTTATTATTGATTCGCTTTATGAAGTTTATGAGAATACGGGGTATATTGATTTGCGGGCAATAAGATGAAGGAGGTGATTAGATGGAAAATCAGGGTGTTTTTAAAGAGAGTGTGGCAGATTTATCCCTTGGTTAATATATCGAGACAAGTACTCAGGAATAGAACAAAATGTACAGCTGAATATAAATAGTGCATAAGCAAAGATTATCAGCTTCGCGCAACGCAGTAAGCAATCACCGAATAGCATTGGTAGGAGTTTCTTTGCCGTGTAAGATTGATCCTTGTGGCGAGCTGAGTATTCTGCGTTTATCTTTTACTCCGGTTGAAAATAAGATGGGGAAGAACTTTACAGACGTCTTTCTAGAGAAATGTTGTTCCTTGTTCCTACTCTCGTTACCGATACCTCTCATCGTCGGTACGTATGTGCATGTATCATCATTCACGTATTTCGATGCTAGCTCTCAGCTATACCCATACCCATGCCACGTGTTTGTTCAACTAGATGATAGAGCCGGATGGGGAGAAATATGGGTGTTTAGATATACAATCTTAAATCGCTTTCGACGAGATGAGCACTACCTCAGTATCATCATCATCATCATTCAATCTCTAATATCTCAATTCTCTTCCATGTACAAACCTCTCAATCAATACAAGCACAATCCTTCTTCTCCCCACCTCTCCTCCACCCCTTCCACAGATTAGGACATCTCCACGCAATCTCCTGATTCGAACAACCCAATAAAATTCCCCATAACCTCTCAACCGTATATCCTAAATGTGGTATCTCTAAACTATCTTTCTGACCAAACATTTCCGTATCCCTTCCTTCTGGCCCCAATTTCAATCTATCATGAGCCCATCCCCTACTCAATGAAGGATTTGCCAATGCATCATCGAGAGTTTCCCAAATATCTTTCTCGATTCCTCTAATGCGCGATGCTGAAGCAATGAAATTATTTCCATGTGTCAAGATGACCTTTCTACATCTATAAGATGCCTGATATTTTTCCACAGGACGAGAAGCAGACCACATACTGGGTATAAGTCTAAAAGTATCATTCCAGCCACTTTTATCATAACATCCATAACAATCACACGTTTCCATTTCTCCCAAGTTCAGGAAACCCGTCAATGTATCTGAGTTCTCCGCCGCTGGTGGTAGTTGCGCGGGGTTATAGTAATCGAATAAACGACGACCGATGAGATCAAAACTATTGATCGTATGTGAAGAAGTAGTGAGGAAAAGTGTTTGTGTAGGTAAATTATCCCAATTTTTCAAGATATGATGAAGGAAAATACCAGATACACCTCCAATATTAGGAAGAGGATAAATATCTCCGAAGACGACGTCTGCTCGGATTTTCTTGACGATGTCTTTTGATGGATCTTTCGTATAAATTAAAACATCTGGTTTGTGTGCCAGGACAGCAGGCTGTGAGCTCAATATTGCAGTTACGATTTCTTCAATGGCGGAAATTGACTCATGGGCCGAATGTGCGATGACGATTTGAAGTCGATTTTTAGTTGCTGCTCTGTAGATTGTGTCTAGATATGGAGTCTTCGGACCTGTCCAGAATTTCTGATCGTGTCGTATGGAGATTGTGTCCATCCAGTAATGTATTCCGATTGTACTCATTATAGTGAAGACAAATGCAGTGGTCCAAAGTAAAAGAGGATTATGCCATATTGGATAGAGCTTTCGAGTTGGTATTCCGGATTTTCGTCGTATTGTGTAGACGAAATTTATAAATTTAGGAATATATAGACTGATTTCTTTCGGGCCCATGCTAACAACATAGATAAGCATGAATAGAAAGATTTGCAAAGCATCCATAGCATTTTCTTCCTCGAGTGTACTCATGAGCATGAGTCCCAAAGATAGGTGGAGTGTCGCATCAATTGCGTCTGGTGCATTTTCTTCGGTCGTTTCATAAGGTGACCTCGAATTGATAGAGAGTGCCAGTGTGGATCGTAGAGGAGTATTCCAAAGAACATGAGTCAATGCTCCAGGTGCCAGATTTCTCATGAAAGTCGAGAAATTCCAAGTTCGAAGAATGGAGAATGCTTTCCCAATATCTTCATATTTGTAGGCAGCATAAACGGTGATCAATAAACAAGGAGGCAGCCCACCCCAAAGCATGAAATAGAATGAGGCTCCATAGGAGGGTTTTTTGGTAGATGGTGATCGATATCCAATCGCCGCTATCGTCCTTGCGAGACTGACAAGAAACATACCGAGTACGGCAAATAAAAGAGCTTCCATGTTGAGTCGATAATCGTTGTAGATAATTGCCAAAGTAAGACAAAGTATACAGAGAGCCCAGGCAACGATGGTTCTGTCCAAGCCTTGGTCTCGAGGAAGTAATCGCAAATCATATGCTAGATTAAATAGCAAAGCATCAAACGCGTATGTGAGAATCTTTCAAGACATTAGAAAGGAACAATACAAATGGGGGATAGTCTACATACTAATAATGTAGAAAATACAGCCAAATTGTTAAAATACATAATAGCTTCCGCACTGTACATCAAAGCTATCATTGAAATGACCACTGTGAGGCAATATCTAGTAAAAATGAAGAGGCCTTGTAAAAATGACGGACCTCGACTAGGGCTTAGATCTGGAAGGCTGGTAAAATAATCGACAAAACTTATCAAGACCGCTAATATGCTCAAGGGAAAGTATGCAGCGATTTGCAATAAAATAAGGAAACATATTGCTAACAATGAGCAAGTTATATGATTAGAAAAGGTAGCCGTATAGTACTTCTAGGTATTAAACTCACGGTATCCTGAAAAATATACTATTAGCTCGGTTCAACCCCAAAAGATCAAGTACAAAAACCTTACGAAAATCAGTGGTCAATAGTCTCCTCGCTGTAAGTATAGACCAAATACTAAAACTGATCCAAATCCTATGTTGTTAAACTCAGCCTATGCCCTATTTAATTGAGACTCAAGACAAAACTCAAGAGTCATAAGTTTACATACCATGGATTAATAACTCGCCATTTTCGTCTCCATCTTCCACTTTCCTGGTGGACTGGATTTTCTTTTAATCCCTCTTCCTCATCTCTTCTCATAAGCTCATAGTCATTAGTTTCATCCCTTTCATCCAATTCCCTTTCTTCCATGACTGATGGATGATATTATAACTACTCTCAATATTTGAATGGTGGAAGACTGCTACTACAACTCCAAATATTGAATGGAGTGGTAACCTTACACATCGCCTAGATAATGTTGTTGTCGATGATAATGGATAATGGTGTAATAAATTGAAATAATGTCTACCGGTAGGTAATCCCACTTGGTATTATATCTGGTTATCTGGTGTCTAGTCAGAGGAAAGCTGAAGGATTCACCCCTGAAAATCTTGAGATGATGACTTGCTGTAGCCGGATAATGACGGTCACGTGATATCTACTTTGATTTTATCTCAATTTTCATGTTGTATTATATAATCAACTCTTATTAGTTAAATAACATCCACCATTACATCCACAGCAACATCATCGACGACACTGAATATCGGGTATTTCCTCTCTGTCTTGGGCGGTACATTCCTGAGGAGTTTAGCACTAGGTCGCTATGTCATCGCCTTCGAGCATTAGACAAGCTATCCATAGCCCTGTTACGTTGTCTAAACGAGGAAAAGGAAATCTTCTTCCTCTACCATCTCGCATCATTCGAAAACCAGAACCCAATTCTGTCTTAAAATTTGTACCAACCGGAACCAAAGAACATCCTCGTAGTAAAGCAGAGTGGGCACATTACTTCAGACAGAAGGGTCGATTGGTCTTAACACTTGATATGGGACACGAAGCAACAGATTTTCGCAATACTTTAAAGAATAAATTTCTTCATCCATGGGGAAAATTTTCGGATACTCGATTCGATATTGTAGATCCATTACCTGATCGGCTTTTCTATTTAAAATTGTACAAAGACGCCATCGATGAACTTTGTAATAATTCTTCACCACTTTTCAATGTCGGTCCATCAAGCAATCTTTCTGTACAAAAAGATCCCCGAATCGGGACAGCTGGTCTGCAACAAGATGATTATCAAAAGAAGACCTCACTTCAGCCGCCACAGGTGAATCATCATTTGATTGTTCTAAGTTTTGCAAAAGGATCGGCGATGCATCAACTTCGCGAACATTTCTTAAAGACTTTCGGAAAACTTGAGAATGAAGAAATACAGCTTGGGATGGAGAATTTGGAAAAAGAAAAAATGAAAGCTCTGATACCATTGGGTTTTGTTAAGCAAATGGGCTTCTTAAATGCGGAAACCGCACGGAACGTGATTATACAATATTTCAAGGGGGATGGTGGGATTCATTTGGGACATGCCGTGGGGTTGAGTTTATGGCGTTGCCATTACGACACGCTTCCAGCGAGACCATGGGAGAACCCAGTGATGATGAGTAGGACATGTTTATATTCGAAACAGTTCGAAGGAATTCCGAAAAAGCAGAGTAAATTCTTTTCGATTGCCCCTGCTGAATTGGAGTGAAGCTGAGTCAAGATGGAGAATGTTATGGATAGTATGTGAATTGGGGTTATGGGGGATTCTGGTCAGATGAGGAAATTCAGAAAACGCGACACGGAAAATAGGAAATGGAAAGGTTAAAGAGACGCGGGGAGTTTGCAGTGATTGGGAGTTATGAAAGACACTAGGGAAGCTGGAAACCTTGAAGTGTTTAGGAGGCAAGGAAGGGGAAAGGCGGAGAAAGGATGCTTTTCAGGCGGAGGAGGATATCGATTCTTGGCATAATCGTGGTATACTTGATTATGGTGGCATGCCAAGAGATATTCATGTGGAGAAACCAATGAAATTCTCTGGCATTTACCACATGGGGATGGGGCAAATGTTTAGATTTTCGGGTATGTGGTTGATATTTCTGAGTCTTTCCTGGTCAGGAGAGACTCAAAAACAAGATATGGCCATTCCACGGAAGGAGGAATGGATCTCATAAACTGTAGTCCAACATGTTATATCAATAGATTTATACCCGCCAGTATTGGTAGAGAACCGTCATTTGAAAGAGAAGGGGAGGAATTGAATAGCTAGAGTGCACGCCGAGAGGAGAGTACATCTGGACCTAATTGTGAATATTACATAGAGCATATGAACATACGGCAAACCACGTTCACAGTATCCATGTATTATCGAGATCTCTTTACGAATGTAACTTGTATGGACATATGTTCTACTCAAAGCCCAAGGAAGGATGAGGCCAAACCAGAATTAAAACACTCTTCTCTTAATTCAAGGCCCTCAGGATGACTATGAGCTCTTCAACTTTGATGTCTACAGCAATACCTCAAATTCATACCAAATAATCAGCGTAGGGGAAGCCTACCACGTTCCAAGAATCAAGTTAGTTTAAATGATAACAGTACTGATTAATTGACAGTATATCCCGAGAGGTTGCATCATCGGAGCGGCAGCACTACCGCAACATTGAATTTCCTTTCACCCCATCTTCCTTAGATAGCTAGCACCACACGATATTTTAGAGAGGCGTCTGCGTATGCCGTGTATTTAGAGTTATCCTGCCTGCTTATGATTTATGGTAGCTAGAATTAAACAGTGTGGTTAATACACTCGTACCTGCTTGTTTAATTGCTACTAGGAGGTTTTTTGGACGATATTTATAGGGAGGAGCTCTGGGATTGCCATACGGTTATGCTCTGAAGGAAATGGAGTTTTGATTAACGCTGAAGTCTTAAATTAAAATTCTGGTATACGCCATTTTGACGATTCGGGTATTGATCTGGATATCTATAAAAATTAAAAAGTATTAAGGTTTGTGTACTCAAAAGAATCTCAAAAAATGATTGATAACTACATCGACCTAACGCGATTTAGAACTTGGCTAACTACTAGACCCTCCAGGGGGCAGTGATCAAAATCACATGACATACGGAGGGTCAGTGCACACGCTAGACTATAATACCCAACATCATTTCTTTAGCATACATATGGGTGAGCACTCTCTGTCCAAGCCATGAACCCATACTCCTTCAGCTCCTTATCCTCAGCCCTCTTCACACGCCAAACCTCAGTTGCTTTTACGAAGAGCTCTACATTCTCCTCAATACTCAAATCAAGAGGTTCTTGATCCATCCCAACCTGTTTCATCTGAGTTCCAGACGCATCGGCAGTGAGCATGAAATCATCATCATCTAGGCCCATTTTCTTAACACCAGTATATCTTCCTTCCAAGATGTCCTTAGCAAGTTTGACCTCTTGTGCAGTGGATCTTGCAACCCCAACACCATCAACGGTATCCAAAGCGGCAACCATGGCACCCACAGTCTTAAATCCACCGGTAACATATGTCTTTGTCTTGGTCAAAGGCTTGACAATCTCCTCGGCGAATTCCAAAAAGAAGTTTTCTCTCTTCTTGGTCGATTCACGCTTGTGAGCAAAGCCGAGTTCTTGATATGTTCCACCAGAGAGCTCCACGTAATCGAATCTTGCACCCTCAAGTGCTTGACACGTAGCCTTAGCATCTTCAGGTGTGAACCCATCTTCCTGAAATTCCACACTGTTCATCTTGATACCAACAATGAAATCTGACTTGACCCTCTTTCGAATTTCGTCCGAAATTTCTTGGATGATTCGGAATCGGTTCTCAAGAGGTCCACCATATTTGTCTGTTCTCTTGTTTGTAGTATTGGAGAGGAATTGTGCGAGGAGGTAACCATGTGCGCAGTGGAGTTGGATACCATCATAACCAGCTTTCTCGAGATATTCTGCTGCATGGGCGAATTTGTCCACTATGCCGTTGATGTCTTCTTGTGTTGCCGGGCGGGGTTTGTTGAAAGTCATGCCCAAGGTTCCTGTTTGTTCATTTTCGTCAGTATAAACTTGACCAATGCAAGAGGGCGATATCTCAGTGAGTGGAAAAGAGAGCTAGACGAACCTTTTAATTGAATATCACTAGCAGAAATAGGATATGCTTGGACCTGACTTAGGGCCTGTCGTCCAGGGTGACCTACTTGTGCAACCATCAAACTTCCATGAGCTTTTCCTGCCTTTGCCATTGCTGCAAATCGCTCGAATCTTTCGCCCTCAAATGGAGCCTCCAATGGAATGATTGGATTACCCATGGCTTCCAAATGATCGTATTCAATCATGAAGTTTCCGGTCAAAATCTGCCCGTATTCTCCCTCGCCCCATCTCTTGTAAAGATTGATGAGGTCCAAGGAAGGAATTCCTCTAGCCTTGAAGTCTTTTGGGTCCCATGATGATAGGCGTTCGGTCATGGCTCCCTTCAAGAATCTGTTTTGTGCGACTTTGCCGGAAAACTCATATTTGAGGGGTTTTCCTAGAGGAGAGGCGTCAGAGCTGGATGATTCGTATCTGGCAGACATTTTGTTGGTATTTTATGACGATGTACTTTCGGTATAAGCGATAGAAGAATGTGGTATTGATGGGATTTCTCATCAAGGGTTTCGGGAGAGCTTCTTTTATCATTTCCAAACATCGCTCCCAAGCAATGATACCGGAGCTCAAGTAGGTACATGACCAGGAACATTTCTGAGCAAGATTCTGATTTCCAATCGTGTGGAGCGTTTTCCCTCAATTGCATTTCAACATCATCAAGGTCATTGGAAATCAAGGACAACAACTGGGAGAAAAGGGCCTACAAAATCCCTGGAACAGTAGTCGAATGGTGATGGTGGAGCTACATGAAGGTCGGAGCGGCTCATGTCGTGGAGTCACATGAAGGTCGGAGCGGCTCATGTCGTGGAGTCACATGAAGGTTGGAGCGGCTCATGTCGTGGAGCCATATGAAGGTTTGAGCGGCTCATGTCGTGGAGCCACATGAAGATTGGAGCGGCTCATGTCGTCGTAAAGTCCGCAACTCGGGAAGTTGGAAGTTAAAAAATTAGGTTACTCCCTTGTAGTTTGTCATTATGGCATTACTGTTTGGGTTACTGGTACGTGCTTGGCTTACCCAAGTTGCAGACTTTCGCGGCATAAGTTTTCCTTAAAGTTTTCCTTAAAGTTTAAATTTACAATTTTCGGCATTTTCGGCATTTTGCACTAGCTGTGGGGTTTCTCCATTGTCATTAGTACTCATGTCAGAAAGTCCGCAATTCGGGTACTCCCGCATATACTAAAAGAGAGGCTAATCGATAATCTAAACCCCCTCAAGAAGGAGACTATTTAACCAATAATATTCATAAATCTTTTAGTTCTTTTAGTAGCCCACTTAGTCTCCCGAGTTGCGGACTTTCTGGCGGCATGAGTAGTTTTAAAAGTTTCTCGATAATGATTCCGGTAGCCAAACTTGCTTGGGGATTGATTTTATTGTACCAAATGATGACTCGTGCGTGGAATAAAAAGATGAATGATTGGAGTTGGAGTGAAATGACAAAGGGGAGGGGAAGGGGATGGGGGGTGGTTGTAAAGGTAAAGGGGCTTTTCGCTTGAAGTCAGCACTAATTGTCATCGAAACGAGATGCATGTAGGTGAAAGTGAAATAGGCTTTTCTCCTCTATATCTGGGCTGGAAATCTTTATATCCAGTATGTTGAAGAAATAAATACATATGGTATATATAAATGAAAAGTATTCGGACTTTTCTGGTCATGTCGCGGTTTCATATATCCCAATGCGACCAATGAACGCCATTTTACACCCCCGCGATATTCAGAACATGATATTTGAAGCTCATGGCAAATCAAAACTTTCGTCTCGCTGCAGAGTGAAAGATTGTGTGGTCTCCGCGTCCCGATGGAACATGGCGTCGGTATGTCAGAAGTGGTTTATCATGATGCCTCGTTCATTTGAAGCATATGCCCCATCTTCTCAATCTATAACAAATGTGTATTAGTCCAGATCCGTTACGCATAGGCTTCATAGCAAAACAGACCTTGGTTTTTAAATACCCTCCAACTTCTTGACTCCTAATCCCACCAGTCTTCCCTCTCCAAGCCAAAGGAACCATGGCAACTCTTTCCTTTACCACCACTTCCCTATTCGGCCCCTCTACTGCTCGTATCTTATCTGGATTGTTCGTTAAGAGTTTGATTTCGTCAACCCCCAAGTCTTTCAGCATAGCAGTGGCTAATCCATAACTTCTAGCATCTGCCGGATGTCTTAGAAGTAAATTCGCCTCCACAGTATCTGATCCCAAATCCTGCAAGTTATACGCCTTTAATTTCTCTCCCAGCCCAATGCCTCTTCCCTCTTGTCGTAAATAAATTATAATCCCGCCAGCGGCTTGTCCTGATGAGGTAGGTAAAGACATTAATCTTGCCGCCTCATCCAATTGCTCCCCGCAATCACATCTTGCAGACCAAACAGTCTCTCCCGTATAACATTCCGAATGAATTCTAACCAAAGGCGCTTGACTCTTTTCCTCTTGCTTATTTCCATTTGTCGCTGAAGTGGGCAGGCTACTTGTTGTCCGACCTGGGAATAATCTTCCCATATATGCGCCACGTATCAGCCTATCCATCTCGGTTTCTCCTTTTCGCACAGCATCCAGACTTTGACTTCGTATTTGGTTCCCGAATACAATGGCCAGATGTTCTTTATTATCCTCACTGTTTTGGTATAAATGTAAAAACATTTCCGCCCCCGTGGTTGTGGGAATTCGCGCTCGCACTATACAATTAACGTCTGGTAATTGCTCTAACAACTTTGGCTTTCTGGATCCACATCCCCCAGTCGGTGTACTCGAATCTACAGGTACTGATCTCGCAGGACGATGCGCGAGAGATATAGGTGTAGATGTGCCGGGTGTGGAAGGGGGTGTGAAGGCGGGTGAGACGAGGTCGGGTAACGATTCATTGTGATCTGAACGTTGTGATGAAGTTCCATTAGGAGATTCCAATTGAGAGCGTACAGGATGGCTGAGCGAAAGATTGGATATATCTAATTGAGTCAAGTCAAGTTCAGATATTTCGCGAGAGACGGGTATTGGGCGGGGTGAATAGAAGGGTGGAAGAGAGGGAATTTCATCTGAGGATTCGTGAGGGGTATTGCGCCATTGTTGAGGACGAGCGGAGGATGTTGTTGCGTTGAGGTCTGGCATTTTGAATGGATAAGATAGTTGGATAGTTATTTTTGAAAGAGAGGAAGAACCATCAAGATAAGAGGAGTTAACGAAGAAAATGTATTATAAATGTGAATTAAGGTTGTTGATGTATATTGTTGATGCATAAAGAAGTTGAAGTGGTAGTTGTGGTAATTGTGTGATTACCGAATGAAGTGAGTGATATAACAAAAAGTTCCGATCCTCCGAGTTCGGGTCCAAGGCTTTAAATTTACGAATTACGAATAGCTGAGTGAGCATACACTAGCTTGTTATATAACTCCAAGATGTATTAATCCATTTGACTTCGGATGCAATATATGATGAGGATGAGATCACATTTTATCTGCCAGTTATTCTCATCAATTTTCCTTCATGGTCCGGAACGAACGAGTGTTTTCCGAGACATTTCCGAGACATCATTAGCAATTGAAGTTATTCGGATGTGTCGCCAATTACTCGAGTATGTATACACGGCACACGACGCAAATAGCTATTCTGTACGAGTACAACTATTATCAATTTCCATGGTAAGATCGCAAAATCATTGACTCGGTGTTTTGATCGGACTTGCTCTCATTTGTCTTCATTACATGAATCATATCCATCGTTTGCACGATCATTTACAATCTCTTCCATAGGCTTCCAAACTTCTAATCTGTGCTCTTCAATCCGCTATGTAAATCAACCTTCCCAACCAATTCCGCTCTCTCCAACGCACCAGGCTCTTCAGGGTTTATTCCCAAACGTGCAGCAGCCTCGATCTCGACCATGGGTAGGAGAATAGTGTCGTAATTCCAGTGATGACTGACTGGTGAGAGATTAGCAAGACCCTTCCTAGTAAAGTTGCTAGATCTGACGTCCACGATCTGAAGTATTACTCGTGCTTGACACAATTAGAGTGGTCGATGACTTTTTCTAGCAGCAATGATTCTCATGTTGAAACCCCAACCAAAAATACCAGACAAAAAGAACTCACGATAATACTAAAAGAGATCCCAAACTTGTCCATCAGACCCCAGTCTCTTCTCAACTCTTGTTTGTATCCAAACTCCGCCAATTCCTGTTCATCATGTTGTTCAACCTTAGAGACTCTGGAAGCATGCCCTCCAATTGAAAGTTCTGGATCAACTTCCATTGTTCTTCAAATAATCTTAGATGTATTTCACAATAGTAAGAAGCGTTTCGATACTTCGATACTTTGATGTTACGATGAGCAAATAAGTGCCATACAAAGCCTACATATAATTTTAGACGGCAATACCGAGTTCTTATCCATTTTAACCTGACTGATTGTGACCCTGTCAGGCTGTCAACCTCTCAATAAGGTCTGAGGAACTCATAATAGTGAATCATGATTGGTCAATTTTGGGGAATAGTGAATTGGCGATAGTGACTGATAGCAGGTTGGATAGAAAGTGAAGTTAAGCTTTAAAGCCCGCCAGTCGCAAGAGATGATCCAAGCTTATGATTGTGAGTCTTGACAAACAGTGTAACAGTGTAAGTTTGAAGGGTGGGATATAGTTAATCTGCATAGATAAAGGAATGAGATGAAAATAGATAAAATCGAATGTTTGAGATTGCGATAGACTTTTGGAGGGAATTAGGCTAGACGGTTAGACAGGAACTACTCACAAGTCGTACTATCGGTCGGACAGATTGCCTCAAGAGGCATGGCCACATGGCTTCTAGAAATCGCGGGAGAAATCTCAAATATGCAATGAAAAAAAACCCTATCCCATTCATGAAGTCGTTGCTCAATAGAAATGAATATACCCATCCACTCAATCAAGATTTAAAGCTTCTCCTTTCCGTCCGCATCTTCCTTGCCTTGCAATTCACAGAATGCCTTGAATGTAGTGAAATCCTCATCCTCAGCTTCAAGTACCACTTCTGTTGTAGCTCCGACAAAGTAAACATATCCGGGTTTAACTTCCTCGACCTTGGATCCGACACTAATCTTACCATTTCCAGTCGTGCAGATGAAAATGCTAGGACCAGCGATTTGTTCGAATGTTGCCTTTGCCCCCTTCTTCTTGAGATCGGTTTTTACCACACTGAACTCTATAATTGGTGGATCGTATAGTATGGCCGATGATCCAGAAGAATATGCGGTGGCATTGAGAGTAGCATACGGGTAATCCACCGGTTCCATCTTTTGTTCAGAGATTGGAGCATATGAATAGGTCAACATCGAGGTCAAAGTATCGACATCCTTGAACTTTGGTGTAAGACCAGCTCGAACTACATTATCGCTTGCAGCCATACATTCGATGATGTCGCCGCTTAAGTATGCATGGATGTCGTCTGCCTTCAAGAACATTGCCTCTCCGACCTCGAGTTTGATGTAATTTAAGAAGAATTGTACGAATAATCCAATGTCCTCTGGAAATTGTTTGTTCAATCTGATGACGAGATCTGCCAATTCCTGTCCTTCATTAGATGGACCTCCAGCTCCAGCAAAGTTTGAGCCCTCTTCTTCCGCCGATGCAACCAATTCTTTACTAGCTTTCTCAATATCTTCTTTCTTCGCATTCATTAGTGCCGTGAATGCCTTTTGTAAAGCTTTCTTATTCCTTTCTTCATCCTCCGGTCTGTCAGATGTTTCTTGTCCCTTGATCGTGGATTGGTATTCTTCCACTGCGGACTCTCCGACCAATTTCTTCAAGGATGGAACCGTCGAGAGAAAATGTGAGATCTCTGTAAGAGGCCTAAATCCGCAGAGCCCATCGAAAGGTGTAATGGCAATCGTCATTTCAGGTTTGTGATTATCATCTGGGTAATTTTTGCTATCCTTTTGATGTAGTTGTTCCGCAAGCTTCTTATTTGGATGCGCTTGAATGCTGAGTGCTTTCCCAATCGAGAGGACTTTGAATAGAAATGGTAACTTTTCACCGAACTTATCACTGATATCTTTGGATAGGAGAGCTTGGTTATCTTGAAAAATATCGAGGAGTGTTCGTTTTGTGGTGAGATCCTTAGAAGGGTTTGAAGGATGCGTTCCCATCCACAACTATGAAGAATGAGTTTGAAGCTATCTAAGGGATTGTAGAAAACGCTCACCTCGGCATATGGTTTTTTTTCTTGAATGGAGAAATCATTGGAAGGTGTAGCAGCAGCAAACTTTGCAGCTGCTGAATCACTTCCTACCTTTCCCCAATCATAGCTATTGACTCCGCATTGAAGTCTAATTAATGGGACTTGCATGTTGATTATGAAGGGGTATCTTCGTGTGTTTTGTGAGATATTGATCAAATCGTTTTTCTTCGTTACTTCGATCTGAGAATTGTCAATGAAAATGGATGGATAATAAAGTGTTTGAAAGGGTGCGAACTCGTATGAATACAAATTCTTATGGGTTGTGGCTCACGTCACACAGTGGTTAACCCCGCGTCGCGCTAAATCATTCAGCCTCGGGATCAGTAAGATTACCCTCCAACCAATCATATGTCTTCATTGACAAGGCTCACTGGCACTGCTTTGACTATTAACTTGTATCTATGCAACGAAAACTCTACAGTTTATTAGACTAAAATCTATTATTTATTCACTCAAAGTTGGCACTTTTTTTTTCCCTATTACATTTAGGGTTTTATAGTGCTAAAGTCATCAAAATTAGAAGGGCTATCATGAATAATGAATCATAATGACAAATTGAAGTAGTTTCTTTCATATCCGCTACATTTATAAATTTATTAGTTTTACCCCAAAAATTGACCAAAAGGGGTTACCGATAACTTACCTAGTACACAATATCAATTTTCTCCCACAACAAACCAAAAATCATTTCTATTCATACAATTCATTCATCCACTCATTTGAGTTAAGGATATAATCAGTTAATCCCCCACCCCCCAAAACCCCCCCTCATAATTGTCTCCATCTGTTTTCCATATTATTACCCTACCTACTCAACCTATCCAGGACCAATCCACCCCCAGGAATCTCAAAAACTCGTATTATCCTTCATATTGTTCTATTCACGGCTATTTACCTGCCATTTACATTATCGTATAAACCCCCCCCCCCCCCCCTCTTATCCATCCCCTTTGTTGGTGTGTTTTATCTTAATATTATACTACCTACTTAACTTTTAATTCAATTTCGATTTGCAACTTCTATTACACCATTATTAGACGCTTGGATTTTTCCTCATTTGAAGTAGGAGCGGGTCATAATACCCACAACCAAATGTAAGTTATTGGCGATCAGCACTCATCATCTCATCTATCTGGTCTTTTCCTTAAAAGTTCCAAGACGGCATAAAATATTTATTTACTCTAAATATCATTCTCCTGGCACAATCCCAGTATATTGTTATCTGCTTTAAGATCCTGTTGCTAAAATGTCTAAAGATAGAGATTCTAATACACCCAAGCTTATAAGAGACCTCGAGAACTACGACGGGTTTAGGTTTAATAACAATATGTCCTCCGCTTCGACTGCTGGTCGACGTCAAGCTCGTGGTGGAGCTCGTTCGGGTACACACGAGAGAGGTGAAGAAGCAGCCTTATGGACTGAAATCACCCAAGCTCTAGCGAAGATCAGAGCCGAAGAGAAAAAATTCGAAGCAGACATTCCGGATGCCATCATTACTAAAGAAACCGCTATAGCCGATCAATTGAATAATGGAATTAGTGAGTAAGAAGTGTATCCACAGTAAGATTTGGCGTTGATAAGATTAAAGGCCCTGGTATCGCCGCAATGGATGAGCTCAGTAAATTCATCCGAGATGGCGTCAAATTCTCCGAGTCTACATCAGCAGCTATACGACAGACGGTAGAAAAGATTTCCATACTTTTAGCTTTGATTAAAGGCAATGAAGCAGAGCGAGGCTCCAATTCCCGCGAATCTCATGGAAGATCCAGTGTTACCGATGATGTAGGATCTATGGACTCCCCTGTACCTTCGCCAGCGGAAAACAAACATGTTCGGAAGATGGGAAATGGCAGAACCAGCAGTCTACCGCCCAAAGGGAAAGATACTCCTAGGAAATACGAGAATGGAGAGCCTAGTACTGGTACCGGTGCTAGTAATAGCAGTACAAAGAAGATCGAATTCTCCAAGGGACAAGAAGTAGCATTCAGACCGAAACCTGAGTTCCCAACTACGGAAACGGATTGGATTCAAGGAAAGGTTACCAAGGTTATTGGAGAAGGCAAAAGTCGCAGATACAAGGTCGAGGATGTCGCTCCCGATGAGGGAAAGCAGCCTAAAGATTTTCTCACTTCCGCATCTTCTATGTGTCCAATTCCACCTTACGATGCTACCCTCGGCCCTTACGACGTTGGAAAGCGCGTTCTCGCCCTTTATCCTGAGACGACGACATTCTATCGAGCGGAAGTCAGAGCAATGCTTGATGATGGTAATAGGGTCAGGTTAATTTTTGATGGAGATGAGGATTCTACTAAGGAAGTTGAACGACGATTTGTTCTTGATCATTCGGGATAAAAACGGTTGAAGTAATGAGTAATTTAATTGCCCTGGCGGCATTGGTGGTGGTTTATCTGGCGTTCCTTCCTTACTACAAAGGATCCTCTCTTGGTACAGGAGCATTGGGATATGGATACCCCACAAGGCGTTGGCATTTTATATGAGATAGATGGATTCTGGTGTGGTTATATAACTCTCCGTGGAACTAGTGTACAAAACACAACTCTAGTGACATACAGGAGTATTATTTTTGATTAGGGGAAGGTCATTTGGTATTGCTACACAGTGTACATTATGTACATAAGCAGTTGAAACTGATACAAGAATCAATTTCAACGTTTTATGATTCGGAAGAGATCAAGACTGTATCCCTCATCCGCGTTTTTGAGATATCAGGTACTCAGTACAAGGTATTACTATATCGGAAATATCCGAATGGCCTCAAGTCCGCCTCTCATTGATGTACCGAATTTTGATCTTAAGATGGAAGTGAAGGAAGGGTGATTTTGAAAAGGCATATCTGAATGGTGGTACAATAATATATCAATATCGGTAGGTAATTTTATATGATATTTGTATTCCATACCTGTGACTTGTGTAAGACTTTGTACCCCTTAAATTATGTTTCATCTCATCATATTATCCGAAGATATGGCCCCCAAACTGATTTTTACTGACTACAGACCATAGATAGATAAGTACTGTATCATCAAGTCATTCATAAAATATATGAGAAATCTCCGTTTATCGGTAAGACTAATAAGACAAATCTAAGCATCAAAAAGGTTTCCCCCTGAAAATGAAACAATAGACTTATTATGATAGCTAAAAATGGTACCTGGTGCATCTTGATTTAGGTCCCTTGCAATCGTTGTAAATCGTAATGTAAATGTAATTTGGCAGACCACCTCTTTAAGTCTCTATTGTTTAGTATATTTTAATTAACTTTTAATATTCGTGGTATTCAAAATATCAATGACTTCAAATTTTCAACTTTTGTGATATATATATATATATATCTCATATCCTAGCCTCTCTTTGAATCAAACTAATAATAAGCTACCTAGTAGTTATCAATGAAATTGTAATACAAGTGTTATTATTACATTATTACGCGACTCAATAATTCTAGAGCATAGAACAAAGAGGAAACAATTCCATACCTACCGCTACCTACCCTCTACCTCTCTACCTAGTACCGTACACAAACAATAACCGTTTCAGCCTTGTTCTTTTAATCAATCCGAATGGGAAACTAATAATACCATCTCTACCATCTACTTACCCATTGCCATCTTTCTGTTTATTTCATTTGATCAATCTGATCTGATCTGATCTGATCTGATCAGCTCTCTTTACATCAGAGAATCAATCCATTTACCATCATCAGTCAATCGGTTCTTAAACACTCCTTTCCAATATCAATTCGCCCCATCAACATCACTCCGTGGATCCTCTCTAATCTCTACTCATCCTATCAACCAAACTGCGCATACTCAAATACTATACATACTCATACTCATACTATACGCATACCTCGAATTCAAAAGTTGTCAAGATGGGAGGAGCTATTTCAAAAATGATGGGCAAGATCTTCGGGTCCAAGGAAATGCGGCTGTTGATGTTGGGTCTCGATGCTGCCGGAAAGACTACAATTCTTTACAAATTGAAATTGGGTCAGGATGTCACTACCATTCCTACTGTGGGATTCAACGTCGAGACAGTAACCTATAAGAATGTCAAGTTTAACGTCTGGGATGTTGGTGGACAAGATAAGATCAGACCTCTTTGGAGACATTACTTCAGTGGTACGTACATCATTGTCTGCTAAGCAGGATTGGTATGGAAAACGATAAGTTTAACAAATGCTAATGCCAATTTGATGAACTATAGGTACCCAAGGACTTATCTTTGTGATTGATTCCAGCGATAGAGCACGAATAGCAGAGGCGCAACAAGAGTTACATCGCATTATCAACGACAGAGAAATGCAAGATTCATTGCTCTTAGTTTTCGCCAATAAGCAAGATATTGCAGGAGGTATGTACTCGAATCCAATGGTTGCATTCCATTGTAAGTAGGTAGCTGACACTTGAGCAGCCATGAAACCACCCGAGGTCACAGAACAACTGAAGTTGAATGATTTGAGGAATAAGGTCTGGTTTGTTGTACCAAGTTGTGCCACTTCTGGTGAAGGGTTAATGGAAGGATTGGTATGTTTCCGTGATTTTATTTCATGCTTTGGTGTGTATCGTAGTTGATTCTGAGACCAAACTAACATTCTATTCTAGGCCTGGCTCTCGAAAACAATCGAAGGAAGACCTGCTCCACAAGCAAAGTGATAGATCTATTCTACTATCCCGACTATGGCACATAATTGGGGTTTCTCGCTATTTTCGCCCTGTCGCCACCTTGTACCTCAGACTGCACGACATATCTACATCCTACAAATACACCCCTTCACGAATCGTACATAAAATAATTGGCTACCAGTAGCATGTCGTACCAAGACTTTGAAGTCACATCTACTCATTTACGACCTTGAATTCCACAACGGCTCCTTATTTCTGTCCTCGTTAATTCCACCAGCGTATCTTCGTTTACACCTCATCATCTTATCTACGGAGTCCCCCCTCTCCCATCTCTCTTTGTTTATTTTGCTTGCGCATGTATGCATGCGCACGTATTGCGTTGTTTTTTGTGGTGAGGTTGTTTGTATTTACGTTACCTACGGCGACGGCGATGGCGGGCGATACCAAGAGTTTTTCTTTTATCTCTTAATAAACTTTTTGATTCTTTCTTGTTTCATTTCTTCCCCAACGTGACGCGATGAGGATAGGCAAACTAGTGTAAGGTGCCTACATGAGAAAGGGGAAAATAAATCGGAGGAAGGGAAGTCAAACAAGAAGGTTGTAATATTAAGCGAGCGACGAAGGGGCAAACCGATCCAAGTTGATGAGGAGAAAACGAGAAAGTGGAAAGGCAGAACGGAGCACAATTTGGAGATTGGGAGATTACGGGAGATGAAAGAGAACACAACCATACACACAAACCCGAAAGCCTTGTAATTTTAGCTATAGTGCAAATGCTCATTTGACATTTGGCATCGTAACTTCCAACCCACCTTTTTTGATTAGGAAATATGAGGCATGGTCACAATTGTCTGATATTTTTGTTGCTGCGGATGGATGCTTTCCTCATAGTTTATAATCTATAGTCTATATTGTCGATGATTGTACCCATACCAACGCATCCCACATCAACTACCTACACTCACCATAACAATCCTCCACGCCTTTCCCAGCACGTCATCAATCACCCAATACTTACAAATTCATTCCATCAGCGATCAACGATAGACTGTTCATAACCCACATGACAATCCACAAGGACCCTAACATCTAAAACCCGGCATCCTCACTCCACTTGCATCTACCAAGATCGTTCCCCCAAATCTCTCACCCCCAAACGACTAGGACTTTCTTTGCCCATGCATCCCAAAAAGCAGGTTCTCCTTCTGTTTTAGCCCTTTCCCGCTCCTTGGTTTCTTCTTCCTGCTGTTCTGTGACCTGCTTTCCCTTGGCCTTTTCACGTTTCTGCTAGGACTCTTTGTTGTTGTTGTTTTTGTTGATATTGATAGCTTTGGAGGGTTTTGCTTTCTTCTTCTTCTTTTGTGGGTAGTCGATAGGGTCGAGGGGGTCGAGAAATGGGTTGGTTCTATTGGCCCCGGAATTGGAACGGTATTAATCATAGTCTTCTTCAATGTTGAGATATTCGTTCTTTTTATCCATACCGAAGAATGGAAGGCATGGGAAAGAAAAGCGCTTTTTTGTAATGCCAGTCGCGGGTTTCTTGTTTGCTTCGGCTTTTTTGGCTTCGGTCTCTTCGTATATGGGGTTGCAACGAACGTGAGAAGATAATGTGCGAATGGAGAGGTAGGGTCGGCGCATTTTGGCGGTTTCTGATTTGAATCTAAAGAGAGCGAGGTAGGGTAGAACTTGTGAGAGGTAATTCCATCGAATGTTGTGGAGTGTTGTGGACTGTTGTGGATAATCAGGATGGTTGCCCAAAAGGTTCTTGGAAGTCATCAAGATCGGCAGCTCTTACGGCGACAGCCCCTTCAGGACGAGATCAACTTAACCAAACCACATCTGAAACACGAAGCCAAAAGAATAAGACAAATAGTAAGTGTTGTAATTGAATGGATGAACTTTACTCATGTCTGCTGCATTCAATCTTTCGACATTACGATTCTCACAACAAAAATTCGAAGCTTTGATAACCATTATGCAGAATCTCTGGAATCTAGTTCGATATGAATATATCAATTCATGTCAACAAACTGCTCGCTCGGGGATCCCTCCTAAAATCGCGTGGCTGTGCAACTTTTCCGTGGTTTTACCACTCTTCGAAATCTATTATTTTGGAGATTGATATCCTGTATAGTTTTATTGACGTTGCAACCCTTATTCCTTCAATCGTTTTGCAGGTCTTGAATCGTCCGGCAATCCACTCCTCTTTGTGCCAGGCAAACTCCCAGTCCGGATATCATTGTCATCCTGACTAACCCTCCTATGCGGATACTCCGTCTTGACCCCCTCAAAAACGTTGGCACTAACTTTATCCCCCGTACTGAAAAATGGATGTGTTAATGCCGCTTGTGCTGTTAATCGTTTCTCAGGGTCATATTCCAGTAAACTGCTTAACAATTTATACCCTTCAGCACCTAGGTTCAAATTCGACACCGGGACAGACGTGGAAGAAGCATTTATAGTTTGATAATACCATTTTTCTAGACTCGAGTATCCAGCTTTTGCATGTCCATTTGCCGAAAGAGTGGAAAGTTGTGAGTATTCCGGCATATGTACCAAATGTGGCCATCTCTCCTTGGTAGGTAATCCCATTATATCAACAATCTTTTGCATTTGGTTTCTCTGGAAGGGTACCGTTTTTTTACTATCCATTTTCGCTTCTTCGCCTTTGAAGATTGGCCTCAGAGATAGTAGTTCTGCAAAGATACAGCCAATAGCCCACATATCGATTGCTGGAGTGTAATGCTTTGAACCCAATAAGAGTTCGGGAGCTCGATACCAGATCGTGACGACAACTTTGTCACCCGAGAAGAGGGAATGCAATGGTTTATTGAAAAGGCGAGCAAGACCTAGATCACCAATTTTCACTTCACCCGAGGAAGATACCATGATATTTGCAGGTTTGAGATCACGGTGGAGTACCCAATTGGCGTGAAGATATTGACAGCCATTGAGAAGTTGAAATATTATGGATTTGACAGTCGGAGGGGGGATAGGATGGCGAGTAGGTTGGGTGTGATGATGGATAATCTGGAGAAGGTCATGTTCGGCATATTCGAAAACCATGAAGATACATTTGTCTTCGAGAATAATCTCAACGAGACGGATGACATTCATGTGACTTAATTCAGAACAGAGTGCCATCTCTCGAACTGCTGATTGAGATATACCCGTATATTGGATTTGTTCTCCTTCCTTATCTAAGATTTATTAGCATATGCATAACAGTGATGATATGATTATATTTGTAATTACCCGGCTTGAACTTCTTGATGGCGAATTCCCCCGGTCGCCCATCTCGTCCAACGGCTTTATAAACTCGTCCATATGTACCAGAACTGATGAAACCAATAACTTTGTATTGATCAACAACTCGAACTTTACTCTGATATCCTAGACTGTTTCTTTCGGCTGTACCTGGGGTCGTGTTAGTTAGACTTGTATAGCCTAATCAAAGTAGGATAATAACGAACTAGGAGGATAAAATGGAGGAGGTCTTCTTGTAGGATACATAGTGATATATTTGTAAGGGGACAATTGAAAATAATGAATGAGATAATTAAGATAATGATCCGATAATTGGTGAAGAAAGAGGACAGAGATTTCATGCCATAATAGAAAGAGCTAATATAATAATGAGGTTGCCGATCAATGATTGATTAGGCTTTACAGGAAATGGCAAGATGATGAGGAAAGACGAAAACAAAATAGCAATTTAACCTCAAATAAGTCAAAATTTACATTACCTTCAAAAACAGCTTGAACAGATCTTTTTATTTGAGTTCTAGATGCGGAAATAGATGATGGACCACCGCCGGATGACGGTGGATTAGAAGTCAGGCTCATTATTGTTATTGTGGATATGCGTGTGTATGTGCGCGGCGGGGGCGGCGTACTTTGGCTTGGTTGTTTGATTAGTATGCAAGATCAGTGGGAATAACAATCCGTAAATCCCCTAACCAAGACAATCTTAGACAAGCTTGAGTGGGCAAAACAAGGGGAATAGCAATAGGAAGATTTCAAAATACGCTTGTGAGCTGTGCAGGCAGCGCAATAGTGCTTTGCAGTTGCAGTAGTGCAGGGTCGGTAAGATGCAGTAGAGATGCAGTGAAGTGCAACGCAGCGCAGATGCAAGACTGTAAGTGTAGTTGGTTACATCAAGCGTGTCAAGAGTCCCCTAGAAATTAACTTCGCGTCCGGGTTCATATTGCCGCGTAAAGGGTAGCTGGCCGTGTGTATGTATGTAAGTCGGTACAAGGTATAGTACGAAACGTACAACAGACACACTTGATATCAAAGTTCCAGAATAGGAAAATTGTAAGTTAAGGTCTTAGTGACAGCATGGAAGGTCGAGACATATGTCGCCCGATCAAATTCATGTATCTCGGATGATAAGAGACAATTTCAGATGACCTAAACGAAAGAGATAACTTGAAGCGCATGCGATGTGCTGTGTTGTGATATGATATGAGAAATCCTCCCCGAGTCGTGATCGAATGATGACTGCTAATATCTGCGGTGATTCGATATAACGATGATAGGTCATACGTGATGACTGGCCGACCTACGTTTCTGAGTATATTGGCGTGTACCTCAAGGAATACGGTATTCAAAGATGGGGAGAGGAGGGGGGACGAGGAAGAAGCTAGGGGTGAGGCTCGGAGATAGTGGTCAGATGAGACAATATGATGAGGGGAAAACCTTATGAATCAGCGGGTGAGCCAAGTAACGGTAAGATCTGTCCTAACTTCTTTGGAAGATGAAAGATTTGACAGTTTTGGCGTTGAAGGCAGTGCCGCGTGTGGGTCGTGATATACAATTGAGTAGGTATACCGGTAGAGGTCAAATGAATCGAGGAGCTCAGATAGTGAAATGAGGTGATAATCAATAAAGGGGGAAAAGGGGGTAAGCGGGTAGAAAGCTAGGAAATGGTATGGTTGAGGAATAGATTTGGAGATAGATGGTAGAGGATATGAAATTGAGAATGGTTGATGAATGAATGTTTGTTTCACACCCGATCATTTACTTGTAGAGCCTTTGTTGTTGTTGCTGTCAAGATAGCTTCCTTATCGATAATAAGAGAAGTGATAACAGCCCGACCGAGGGCAATCTATCATTGGTCAGAATATAATGAAATATCATAAATGGCTTCATAATTCATGACGTTTCATTGTCTCATCCTGGTCTCCTGTGGTATGTTTGACAACAACCACCAGCATTCATTCCAGACTTGAGAAAGATCAAGACACAGACTTTCATCTCTCTCCCACATTTTGGAGTTCAAAATGGCTTCAGGAGGCATCAAACAATGTATACAGGATATTACTCCATATTTGCTTCTTCTAGTCTTCATATCGACCCTTGGACCCTTACAATTTGGCTTTCATTTGGTATGTGATATTAATAACTCCATACAGTACTGACAGAGAATGGCACACATTAACATATACTGCCAGCAAATGCTAACATCTTTTCAAGTCTGAATTAAATGCACCTCAGGATATTATTACATGTAAGAAACAAAGTGTTTCCGATTCGACATTTAACTTCTCACTCCCACAATGTATACCTATGACCGAAACCGAATTCGCCGCCCTCTCATCTCTCTTCGTTCTTGGTGGATTGCTGGGAGCTTTGGGTTCAGGTGCCGTGTCGACGAGTTATGGTAGATTGTTTGCTATGAGAATTACAAGTGTTTGTTTTATCTTAGGCTCAATTCTGGAAATCTTTGCGGGCACAGTTACAATGATGTCTGTTGGCAGATTCTTTTCAGGTATCGGTGCTGGAGCTTCAACAGTCGTTGTACCAATATATATTTCCGAAATTGCACCACCAAGAGAAAGGGGATTATTTGGATCCATGACACAAATTACCACGAATGTAGGGATTCTACTTACTCAGGTCCTAGGTTACTATTTGAGTAAAGGATCAAAGTGGAGAATCATACTGGCAGTCGGAGCAGGACTTGGGTTGTTACAAGGGATTGGGCTTCTATTCATTCCAGAAAGTCCAACATGGCTTGCCGCACACAAAGACTCTCAAAAGGCTGTGAGAACACTTCAGCGAATTCGAGGACATGGTTCCTCAATCACGGAAGAGATTGAAGATTGGGATATCAAAACATCAGAATTAGAAGAAGAGCGTCTTCTACTTGACCCAGAGCTCAACCGAAGAGATTCTATTACTAGCAAAACAACAGCACAAAATGTCGGGTTCTTTCAAGTCATCAGAGACCCACTTTATCAACCTGCAGTCATCGCCGTCATTGGTATCATGTTTGCCCAACAACTTTGCGGAATCAACAGTATCATCATGTACTCTGTATCACTCCTTTCTGGTCTTCTTCCTGTCTCTTCATCCATCATTACAATCCTGATTTCGGTCGTCAACCTGGTCGCAACCATCGCTTGTGCACCCTTAGCCGACAAAATTGGCCGAAAAGCATGCCTTCTCCTTTCCATAACTGGTATGGGGACAATGTCCCTCGCATTGGCCCTTTCTCTTCGTTGGGAATTGAAAATTCTCTCTGCTATATCCGTCATTCTCTTCGTGACCTTTTTCGCAACGGGTCTTGGACCGGTTCCCTTCATGATGGCTTCAGAATTTGTTGGTCCGGAGGCTGTCGGTGCAACGCAAAGTGTAGGCTTGGCAGCCAATTATGCCGCTACGTTTTTGGTAGCTCAATTCTTTCCGATAATCAACTCGAGATTAAACAAAGCATTAGGAGGTGTAGGTTGGGCGTATTTCATATTTGCAGCGCTGGCGGTGTTGTCTGGAATATTTGTCAGTTGGAGAGTTCCTGAGACTAGAGGCAAGAAAGATGCCGATGAAGTCTGGGGGAGGACGAGAAGGGTTGATTGATTAGGATAGCAGGTTCTTGGATTAGTATTAGCGAGCTTGGTATGAATACGGTGTTAGGATTAGTCTTTTTGAATGATGAACCACATTTTTTTGATGAACCGAACTTTATGTTCATAATAATCTTTTACTTTAATTTCATTTAACGTATCAGTACTATTCAATAAGAAATAAGTAAGCTTTCAAAGTTTTGAAAGTGATTGAATTCTCCAGGCTCCAACTAGCTGGAGAATATGTCAGCCCTTTCTTATTTCGAAGCTCATAAGAATCTCGGCAGTTCTGCTTCTCTACTCATGAAATTTAAGATCTAAGCTCTATGGTAAAGAAACAAAACAAAGGTCCTAATAGCTCGTCTATATGCAGGAAAAACAGCTTCAAGGCCCCATCGTAACTATGGAGCAACCCAGCCACTTGGCCTTACCAGTCAGTGCTACACAGTGATTGTATTTCCCGCCAATCACCTTCGTAGCCATAGCATGGTCACTATAGGGTGGTCAGTATCGCTAGTGAACATTACCTACAGACCACCATCCTCGGAGGTGTCCGACAAACTGATGCTGACGGCATTATTAGTTTCGATTATCATATCTCCCAGTCTTCCATTATCAGAGACACGCTACTCAAGAGTATATGGTTCATATACTAGAGCCAAACTGCACCCATCTGGTAAATGCTCCGGAAGATACATCTCTCAACTGTCCCAACTTTCTTCGATACTTCGCTTGTTAATGCGATAAAAGGAACTGCTCACAGAATACCAATATCATACCACGAACCTCCAATGGTGCAGACCTATTTACTTGGTACTTTTTAACCGCCGAAGAATCGTGGGTGACTACTAAGAAAGACTTGACCGGAAATATCTGCCAAATGTGTAAGCTGATGTCTTGAAAGTTTGGGAGTATTATTTGTTGCCAGAATTTGTCATATAACTCTCCATATATCTCTAGATCACAAATTCCCGTTGAACTTTGATTGTGATGTGTAGTGAAGTATCTATTGTATGCACCTTCACGCGATTAACAGGAATGTTGATCTGAATATCGTGTAATCGTTAAGGACTTCTTGAATGGCGATAAACCGATGATTTGTTAGACCTGGGGCATTGAATCGTCGGCTGTGTCTCCGATATGACATTTCACTCCCTTATCACTCCTGAGAAACTCAGCGTCATAGGAACCAACATCGCCCAAGATTCACCTCATTCTTCTAGGTTGACCGGTGCCAAATTGAAAGCGCAGAATCTCATGTATGGGGTTTATATCGAGTACCTCTACTCAGTTGATGAGCCAAGAGAGCTAATATCCAGCACGCTGCTTAGGTATGCGAATTGGTCAAGGTGAAATAACGGTTAAGAGTGTATTGTTCAATGTAGAGCAATATAAGAACCAGGGGTGATAGAACCTAAAACAGAAGGAATATTGCTTGCTTATATTCGAGTATATCTTATTACTAACTAACAAGCAAATACGGATATCTCACCCGGATTTTTCACTACGCAGCGCAGCGCCTTTGCTTCAAAATGATGTTAAATATTTTGTTGAAAGCCCGACCGTTAAAAAGGCTCTTTCAAATGAGTTGAACCTGTAGTTCTAAGCCTCCTAAGCCGGTGTAGACGGCCTTGTTCTGCGATCTCGCAACTGTACAATCCTACTTGGATGATCAGAAGTTATGACCTGGCACAAGGAGATTAACCGCGTTATTATGACAAGCTATGTATTTCACTCAGATAACCTTACACCAAAAGCAATCTGATTCATACGATAGAAGAGTAGCTATCCCACGCAATGCATTCATATTCATTAATGACTCCATCCACCATAAAACTCCACTCCTCTCTTCTACTCCTATCTAGGTCCCAACTTTTCCAGTACTCTCGTGCCTTGCTCCTCCCATTCCTGCTTCGTGATCCACATATTCTCTTTATCAGCCATAATGTTGGCCAAAACTGCTCCTCCCAAGAAAACCATATGTCTCCTCCTAGGAGGATCTTCAATTCGGACTTTGAACTTATTCAAGCGTTCGGGATTTCCACCAAGGACCTTTGTCAACCATAATTGTTTTAATTCTTTCTCGAGTCGCGAGGGTAGACCAGGATACATAGATGAACCACCGGATAGAACGATGGCTTTGAAGAGTGAGGATCGAACATCGACATCCGCGGCTTGAATGGTGTTGAAAAGGAATTCGGCGATACCGGGTTGCTCAACATCGACGAGATGAGGCTGGAAAAGGCACTCAGGGGCTTCAAAGCGTTCGCTACCAACACGGATTACACGCCCATCTGGTAAAGTATAGCTTTCAACTAGAACAGTTGTATCCTCGCTCAAGCGTTGATCCAACTCTAAATCATACGAGACATAGCAGAGCTTCTCCTTGATTTGTCGAACAGTTTCGAAATCCGCTGTTCTGTTCAAGGCATATCCGCGACGTAATAAGAGAGCAATTAAGTTTCGTGTGACATCTCGACCGGCGACATCTAGACGACGAGTGAGGTGATTGAGAACAACCGATTCGTAAACCGGTACAATATGCGTTACTCCGTCTCCGGAATCAACCACAACTCCTGAACTGAGACCTGTTGACAATCAGTATTCGCAACTACCGCACACCGCACATCGCAAAATTAAGAGATTAGAAGTACCTTGGGCATATAAAGCTAGCACAGCTTGAATGGCCACATAAACTCCTCCAAATTGATACCTCTCAAACATAACTTCACACATCTGTTCTCTGTTCTTTAAGGGGTTCATTGGCGGTTCTGTCAAGAGGATCTTCCGGCCCGTAGTTTCAACCTTCATTTTCTCGTAAAACGTATAGTCCCAAAGATGTTGCATATCATCCCATTTCTTCACGATACCGTTTTCCATAGGATATGATATTTGAAGCATGCTTCGTGCTGCGGCAGCTTCATCACCACACATGATATCCTTAATTATCATACCATCATCACCCTTTTCTTCGGATCGCAGAATTGGTCGGCCAACGATAGAGGGATATTGGAATTCGGGGAAGTTCTGCAGGCAACAAAAAGTCAGTTATACAGCATTGAGATAGCTTCAATCATAATTAGGCCAAAATGCCACATACCTGAGCTGCATATCCGACTTTCAGGAAACCAGTTCCTCCATCGAGGACTATAGGATTGGTGTTAGTATGAATAATTAAACGCGTAAGTAATTTTGAAATACCTATTGGTGGTTCTGCCATAATTCCAGACTGTGGCAGCTTAAGTTGTAGATTCTAAGTATGAAATAGTAGATGGAGTTGTGGTGTTGCCGGTGGGATTCTGACGACGTTGCGGTTAAGGTCGAAATGAATGCCCGTAACGAAGCTTACATTAAGCTTTTCCCCGCCTCGCCTCACATATGATTGGACACTTCGAAGTGTAAATAGAAAAAGGTAAGTGAATGATTTCTTGATTTATTATTATAATTTTGGTTATATATATCTCCTTAGCTTTATTGAAAAGGCAATTGAAATTTGAAGAAATAACGTTCGAAAGCTACCCTACCCTACCCTTGTGAAACAAAATTCGAAGAATATCTTTTCCATAACCACCATGACTACCATCGATTCCATACCCAAGAGACTTACAGACAAAAAGCTCCTCGTCTTAAATCCAAATTCGTCCAAGTCTATGACTGAAGGCCTGCATACTCTACTGTCTACCATAAACGATCCTCCTCAGGTACAAATCTCATTTTACACAGCTCATCTTCCAAGCCCCCCATCTATCAATAACGAAGAAGATGCCCTTCTCTCTACCGAAATCGTCCTTTCAGACCTTACCTTGACTCTTGATCAATACGATGCCATTCTCGTAGCTTGTTATAGTGTTCATCCCCTGGTTACGGAGCTCAAGAAGAGAGTAAAACCAAACGTACACGTTGCGGGTATTTTTGAGGCGAGTGTGATGATGTCGTTGGGGTTGTTGTCGCAGGGTAATTTACAGAGATTTGGCGGTAGTGAAAGTGAGAAGGAAGGTTTTGGGATTGTGAGTACGGGAAAATATTGGGAGGAAGCTTTGGCGGAGGGTGTAAGGAAATTCTTAGGAGTCAAAAAGGGAGAGAGATGCGATAGGTTCAAAGGAGTGGAGACTACAGGTCTCACAGCTGGTGAGCTTCATAGTGTTGACCCCGAGATTGTGAGGATCAAAATGAAGGAAGCAGTGAAAAGATTGATTGGAGGAAGAGATTGTTTCGTTATCTGTTTGGGATGTGCGGGAATGGCAGGTATGGATGATATGGTCAGGGAAGCACTCATCGAAGAATTGGGCCCAGAGGATGCCAAAAAGATATATATTGTCGATGGTGTTAAAGCTGGGGTTGTATACCTGGAGGGTAATCTGAAGGCAATGCCTAATGGAAGCGGTTGAAGGAAATTGGCTCTACCAAAAGTAGATATAAAACGCATCCTCGTGAATGGATTTGGCAAGCAGTAAAGTGGGTTTTCACAATTGATGTTGTTCTTCGCAGACTTTGAGGCCAACATAAAGAAATGAATCTGATACTACCGTTTAGTTTAGACAGGATTCTTTGGTCTATCAGATAATATATCGATATACTCGAGTGTCGGTATCAAAGAAAGTCTTCAACAGAATTCGTGTCTTCGTACCATCGGCCAAAAGTCGATGTAAATACTCAGTGACGCAGGTTTCGCATAGTTCACGCAGCTCAGTAAAAGCATGAGGTAAGGATGTTGATTAGCGTTGGCCGAGTATCGTTGATCTCACCGTCCTGGGGTCAAACATCGGAGATGCTGGATAGGCTGAGATTTGGATTTAACAACTCTGAAGCTACTTTCAAGTTATTGGGTTAGGTTGACAGCCGTATATCATCATTCTAAAATGTTTACACTTTTTCTCCCTTGACTTAACTGATATCCGTGAAGTCGAACTCAATACACACAATGTCTCATCTACCACTCGTACATTAATAAGTCCACGCACTAGCTGGCAGATAGGAAGTACAATACATGAATGTGCCTGTCGAGTTCTCTGCGCAATTATTTGTGTAGTTTCTGGCAGTAAATCGTGATAGAAAAATGCAGACAAATATATTATGTTATGTAGTTGGATAAAGGACCGGAAGGAGATTGATGATAAACGAAGCAGCAAGACCACTTATCGTTATTGTCGTAAATTGCAGTATTCATTCACGCCATCCCCTTGTGACCGACATTGTTCTAATAAAAAGGCGAAAACTGAAAGTCAGACTAAGTCAATACTCCCAACCATGGACACTGTAAAGATATTTATTATTATATCCGTCTCCCTACCAGTTTCTGTTAATTTGTGAGCACCAAAACAGTTCATGGTAGCTCAAAATCCTGTCATTGATGATGGATGATCCAACCAAGCTGCATAGACAGATAAAAACTAAGTCTCAGGCTTGATGTTTCTGATGTATGAAAGCAGATGCCCATGCAACTGGCCAGTATCGTTACCTTCTTACTGCACGAGAAGTACAGAGGTGTGTTGTATGCTCGTAGGAAGAGTGTATGCCAAAAAAAAATACCGATAGGTCCAGGAGTATCCAATTCAATCCTCGTCAATGTGGAAGCACTGGCTTTCTAGGTCGACGTACGAAGCATGGCAGAACATGTAAATGGCATACTAATAGACATATTCTCCAACACATCTTGTGTAATATCGCGAATATTCGTCTCAGTACCGGGTTCAAATCGATATCCTGCAAAATGTATTCCATTTCCATGCCATATGTACACATCCGTCTATCCCTAATCATCAATCTATCCACTCAATTGCTTCTTGCACCACCTTTTGCCTCTCTCAATTCGTCCATCTTCGCGACTCTCTTCTTGAATTCATCGTATTGGCATTTTTCGTAGGAATGTCTCTCTTGCTGTTTCATTTAAATCCCGAATGTCAGCCTTCTCCAGGTAGGTCCAATATTCCGGTTCTCTCCCGCAAACGCACCTCACACTTCCATGGCAGATAGTACTCCTCCTGCCGACAACGATTGAGGGGAATCAATAGACCTGCACATCCATCACGATATGCAATAGGCAATCGGGCTTCGCTCATTTGTTCTCGGGTTGCGCCTGAACGGGGTATTAGCTTGCTTTTTTAAGGATATTCGATCGAGAGGAGCAGGGAAGCATACTGGTGGATGGAGTACCAGAAAGTCCAATTACGGACTTCACAGCCTCGGTTACAGTCATGATTGCGTATAGATGAGTGCTGAGGAGGAGTTTAAATGTTTTGGTATTGAGGGGCTTGGAGATGGAAGGTCAACAGAACTGACGCTAACAATTCCCGCTTAGTCAGCCATCATTCCCTGTAATTGATGTGATACTTGTTCCTTTTCGAATTCTTTCTTCCTGTTCGAAAAACTTCGCCATTTGTCAGATTGATACAACGATCCAACTCCTAATGTTCTGTCATTCAAATGTTCGTAGATTGTCTTAATTATACCGTCCGATCACCTGGTTGTATACATCCTGGGAAGTCTCATGGTTCTCTCAACGAACATCTCGATCCATGATGGTAGTTCACATCACTTCTCTCTAAGCCCTACAGATATTTAAGTTGTTCGGTTTGTTTATGGACTATCTGGTTGTCTATAATGCCAGTTCATTCCACTACAGATTCACAATTGTAAAGCAGAAGCAGGCATTCAATTCAGGAAGTCCTTGTATATAATGATCCTTCATATTGGAATGAGATTGTAACATGCATCAGATGGTGGTCTTCTACTAGAGTAATTCTCTCGTTTTCACCATTTGACTCTGCAAATTATCCTTTTCCTTTCGAATGTCCAATTCTTACTGGTGTATTCTTCTCAACTAAGTATACCAAGTCGGTTCCGGGATTTCTCCTAACAATGCCCACCGCCCAAGCTCTCTCTTTTTATAAGCAACAGGATCATGAAGACTATGAGTCCTAATATCACGCCAAAACCGATCCAATCCAACCTTTCTACTCGTTGCTCTTGCCCCAGTCATTTCAAAAACCCCGCTTGTTACTTTCAAGCCAATATCTGTCGAAACAACCTTCACGGCCGCAACTGCCTCGGCCAATTCTCCTCTCTCCCTTGCAGATACTGAACGTTTCTCTTGATGTTTTGCATATATGTCTGCCACCTTTTTACCTACGGAATTTGCTAAAGCTACGACTGCTGAAAGATGTGCATGGAATGTGCCATACCTCTCGAGAATGTACCATTCTTCTGTGGGACTATCTTTATTGTCGCCACCAAAAGGCCAAGCTCGAGTTTGTGTAGTTGTATACTTTGCGGCTGATTCAATAGCGCCGAGAGCGATTCCGATATAAAAGTTTGCAAAATTCAACTGAATAGTAGGAAGGAGAAGAGTGGCGAAAGGAACACCAAGAATTTGAGGAAGAGGTTCCTTAGTTTCGGCATTCCAACCCAGAGCATCTGTCCATGGAACTCTAACATTTTCAATCTTCACACCACCGGATTCGGTGAGTCTTAGCCCAATGTTGTTCCAATTGTACTAGCCATGTCCATGTCAGTCATGAATTTGGAACAATCATTGCCTTTTTCACTTACAGCAAATTGAATGCCCTGCTGTCTTGTTGGCACCGCGGCGAAGATATGGTTTTCAGTTCCCTCAAGTACACCCTCGAGAATTGATATATCAGATACGACACCACCAGTGTTGAAGTGCTTCTGGCCATTGAAGATAATGTGATCACCATCAGATTTAATGCTTAAATCGGAATCTCGCGGATTGACGGCACCTAGTTGGTCCTTGGTCAGTCTGTTCGAAAGTAGAGTTCCTTGGGACGTGAATTTAATTACCTCCAATGAAATAATTATTCTCAATTATCTCCTTTTGCAATCGATTTCTCTGCTCATCTGTTCCCACAACGTTTGCTGTCGTCGACCAAAGCAAATGATACCCAAGGAGCATACCCAAAGATCCGTCACCTTTAGCTACTTCCCTGATTGCCTTGTACCCTACATCCCAGGACTGTCCACCTCCTCCATATTCCTTTGGTCCCAATAGTTTGAGTAAACCGGATGATTTTAACAATGATACTTCATCGTGGGGCGACTTGTTGTCAATGTCTCTTTGCGCGGCGTCCTTGGAAAAGATTTGGGAAATTTCCGATGCTCGTGAAAACCATTCTTCTTCATTTTGGGGCAATGGGGTGGATTGAAACTTTTGATGGTATTCCGAGTAGAGGCTATTTTCAGAGTTGATTGTGCTTGGTGTGGCCATTTTGTCAATAAGTATGTTCGGAGATTGTAAAATTATCACGAAAAAAGTAACGCATATAAAATGTTTGAGGGGTTGGAGTCTTGCAACCAAATAGGTTTTTGGATTTCGGGTTCAAAATGACTCTATACCCAGTTTGTGGATGTTGTGTAATTGCGCATAGTTAACTTGAATGTCGTGATTGTCCTATTATGCAGATCTTCGGCAGCATCGCACGTTATTTTGATCAGGTACCGATTAATGGGACCAATTTATTGCAAGCACGTAAGTCATTTTCCCACACGGACATGGTCACTGGCGAGCACGTCATGAAGTCCACGATTCGTTGAGATGTCGTGATATCTGTCCGAGCCACATACACAAAACATATTCTAGACCTAAATTATACCAATGTAGAATAACATGATCAGTTGCGATTAGGCGTTTAGAGTGTTTCATATCAGTACATTAATATGATCCAGTGACATATATCGATATAATTCGAGTGACCAAACATCCACTTGTTTTGTCTGGATCTTCTATATACATCATAAAGAAATTATTATTGTGGTCAAATAGCATCGATTATTCTCTGCAAAAGTATAGACTGTCTATGAGTTGTATTGTTAACAGTAATATAACTTTGAGATCAAAATACTACTACAGAAATATTTATTTACTATTAGAACCTGTATTATCACCCAAATCCCTGTTTCCATTACTATGCCTTTTATATATAGTCATCACAATAATAATATCTTTAACCCTATTATTGCTAAAGTCTAGATTTACTATTTATTATTCAAGCGAAAAGCCAGATATTCAACCGATATCATATGTACCAGTTAAGTCCTGTGACAATAGTTGCAACTCTATCAATACATCTTTAGTCTATACCAACGTTAGTCTTTGTAGTTGATAATTTTCTATGCTCAAAATCCACGATCACCATCCTGTCCAGCCTACATTATTTCTTGACCAACCAAGCTCACTTTAAATTCCCCGACCTCTAAGTTGAACCCGCGCATTGAAACTCCCGTCCTATACTATCCGAATCCTCGCTTAAAGGATAAGCGGGATGACTTCAATTGAAAAAATAGGCAAGATGAGAGTCATCTTTTCGAAGTGTTATGGTAGAACTATGGAGTTTAGAATGGGATGAGAAGAAAGAGGATAACATGATTTCTATACAATATATCCCCTATTTTTCCTATATTCTCGAAATTCTTTGGATAGATGAAAAGTAATATACTGTGAGTTCAGTCTTCAACTCTTAATACAATTAAGGCTTTTTTCTCAATGAATTCATTTGCTCTAATTTATATAGTTTTTTCAAAGAAGAAATAGGGTGAGGAAGTGTGAAATTCGATAGAATATAGTAGTTGTGAAGAAAGAGAGCGGAGCCGGGCGGCACCGCGGGCGGCCATATCGGCCCAAAAGGTTATACTGTCAGGCGCGACAGAAGGGGCCTAGACCTCCGCAAAAGAGTGCTAGACATTCTATCAGACTATATAAGACTATAATATTTTCCTCTTATTTAGTTCAATAATTCAATCAATTCTTATATGATTTTATTACTATTACTGATATCCATCTTTTCTTATACACTCTAGGATTTCATTACAATTATAAACCCGGTTTGCCTTTAAAGTAATTGTAACTTTATTATAAGTATTTGATATATTTGTGCTACTCCAATTATAATATAAAAAAACTATAAATAAACCAGAGTTACATTTCTTCAAATCTTTCAAATATAAATATTCTATTATATTTTCTTTTTTATACTTTACTTCTATTCTTTATCAACTCATATCTATTTGTATTCATTTGTATCAGAAAAATAACGAATCCTCAAAAACAATTGAAATCTATTCTTCAAGAGAAAGAAGATTATAAATCTATCTTTTTTGATTACTGGAATAAATAGATAAATTAGATGAATAAGCTTGAGTACAAATACAAAATAAAAGAAATATAGAATCTAATCAATCCTTCCACACCCGATACAGGGTCCTTGGTTTTATATCAACTCAAACAACCCATTATTCTTATCATCAAGAGTCCTACAATTGTTACTACCAAAATACCAAAAACAGATGTGAAGGCAGAGATATCCAAATGGAGATTTTAGATATATAATCTCGAAATTGTGGTCTTTTGAATCGAAATGGATAAATGGCAAAAAGAGGCAATAGTATATGTTACGATTATTTAATGGGTTAACAATATAATATCAAATACTACTCTTCTCCGAGTATCTAAGACAATTCCATTAGATAAGCTAAATATAACTATTTAAGATCTTATACAAGCACTTAAGAAAGAGTTTGTTTCAATTGTAGACGAAATATAAAAGAGAGTATATATATAATATTGTAAAGTATTCGAAAATACTATAACAATCTGTATTTCAGTTACAAAATGATATAAAAACTGGTAGAACATATACTACTATATTGTAAAGTATAATACCTCTGAAATCGTAGAAATATTGGTTATAAAAGAATTTCTAATAATAATAAGCAAGCGACTTATACCCGAATAGACTATTACAAAGCTTCACTCTATCTTAACCCAATAATACAAGACAGAATCAATTCAATTACTCAAAGACTACAGGAACATTTTTGGTGTTATTACTATCACTTTCACGATTCAAGACTAGTAATTAAATAATCAGGATAAAAGTGGGAAAACATCGAGAACATACACTACTATCAATAATACCTATACTAGCGGTAAATGTTTTGATATAAATAATGAAAACTGTTTTATCCCTATCCTTAACTATTACTCTTATAAACAGAAATATACATAAACCTATAAATAGTCCTATATAGATTATAGAATTATAAAATATGTTTTAACTAAAAAAGCTGACCCAATACCATTCGGAAGTATTTCTATTGTTTAAGTATACTAATAAATCTATAACCATATTTGAACTATAGAATACAAAAATAAATATATTGAAATAAGATCTAAAGAATAAATTAAAACTTATATTAAAGAAGAGGAAAACAAATTCCAAAAAAAGAATGGATTCTATACAGAATCTGGATCAATTGTCGCGGTCTTTTTCAGTCCAGAGCTTTTTGATAATCTCTCTTTTCCAATGTATTCTACCTTGAAATATTCAAAGTATCTTCTTTCTGATTCAACTCTTTTAAACAATTGTAGAACAATTCATTTTATAAATAACAAGAAATTCATTGAATCAGGCATTTTTGTAAAAGCCTAACCAAATAACCAAATAAATACCAGTACAAATTCTCTTTCAATCTTGGGGAAAGGAATACAAATCATTAGAAATATATTCAATAACCCTGCTAGCCCTAAAACTAAGGATTTTATCCTAAACAATATAACAATAATAAAAGGATTCAATATTAATATCATTTCGGAGACACTTCTGATCCAAACGGGTATTTGATATTGCGATAGAGATTGCATTCTCAGGCAAGGAACGCCCGAAAGGAATATGATGATGAAACAGTTGGAACATAAATTCGTTGTTGTATTTTTTAAATATAAACCTTTTATCATCTACTTTTTCATTCTAATATACATTCCAACCAATACCTGTGATGTAATGTGACCAAAAGGGTATAAACAGGACTCCGATTGTGTACTTAGAATCTACAAGTGAAGAGCTATATAGGGTATTAAAAGGAGGACTATATATACAGGTATTGGGAGCCATAAGGGCTAAGCCCAGAAGAGTGAAAGAGTCCTAGAGATAAGCATCGTACGATGCCTAGGTCTAGAGCTGTAGAGCTAGGGCTCTAAGCTGTGAAAGGAAGGTCCAAAAGAGCCGTCATATCATACTACATATGTAGTATAAGCCAGTGGGCGGAAGAGAGCCGTCTGTTCCGTCACAATAACTAAGGATTAATATATTGTTTAATGAGTTTGTGAAATCTATATTATTATAATATATTAATTAGAGATATCTTTCGATCTTTTGTTTACTGCCTAGATTATTGATCCAAAGGATATAAATACAAAACTATTCAATAATTATATTCAATGACAAATCGACAATTCTATAAAAGGACTCAAATTTGTATCACTTGATATCGATTCCTTGAAATTGATTATATTTACTGATATTTCATTTGTAAACAACCATGACTTATTATTATAAATTGGATATTTAATTATATTAATGGATAAATATAATAAAGCTAATATTATCCACTGATTATCTATCAAGTATAAAAGAATTATATAAAACATTTTAGTTTTAGAACTTTATAGAATAATACTCGGATTCGATTTCAGTGTAGCGATTAGGAATACAATAGATAACATTTTCACAAAAAAACAAATCCCTTTTGTTATCTGTATCGACTTCAAATCACTCTATAATTATCTTATTAAGCTTAGTACAACCCAAGAGAAGAGATTAATAATTGATTTAATAGCCTTTAGACAATTATATAAATAATATAAGATCATAAAAATCAAATAGATTAATAAAGAATCTAATCCTACTAACGCAATAACGAAATCTAAGATAGGAAAAATATTTAAAGAACTAATTGATAATAATATTATCAAGATCAAAATTATAGGATAGATTAAAAAAGATTAAAGAGAAAGGGATTAATAGAATATAAAAAGGATTATTAAAAACGAATTTATTTGATTTTTAGATGATTGCCAATATCTGGATATTACTCACTTAGTTATAGTGGGACGGAACAGACGGCTCTCTTCCGCTTACTGGCTCATACTACATATGTAGCATAATACGATGGCTCTCTTGGACCTTCCTTTCACAGCTTAGAGCCCTAGCTCTACAGCTCTAAACCTAGGCATCTTACGCCTAGGTCTCTTTCACCCTTTTGGGCCTAGCCCTTATGGCTCCCAATACCTGTATATATAGTCCTCCTTTTAGCATCCTACATAGCTCTTCACTTGTAGATTCTAAGTACACAATCGGAGTCCTGTTTATACCCTTTTGGTCACATATAGTAAGTAATAGTAGTAGTAGTAGTAGTAGTAAATTCATAATCGATTTGATCTTATCTAAGTAGCATTCTAAAGATATAATAAGCCTGCGAATATATTCGATATATCTTAATTTAAAAGAAAAAATCTTTATAAATAATATAAATTTTATATTGTAGAGATTGAATATTATTTATGTTTTCAATAGTAATATATTTTTGGCTATCACAGACCTCCTTATAGTAGTCGCGAATATAAACGAACGTCCTGGATTAGTATAAAGTTGTCTTTAAGTATTCAATGTTGAGGCCTAAGTGTTCTGTTCAAGGACACATTTTTGCCCAAAACTCCAGTGAACACCAACTTCCCATGCTCCCTTCTCCCCCAAACTCCAGGTCCCTCAAATGCATAATTAAACTGACAGTCCTACACCCACACCTTCTTCATTTGAAAAGTCTTTTTCCTCCAACCCTAGACCCAAATCTTTCAACCCCACTATGTTGTTGCAATTGCCATAAATTCAATTGTCCAGCCAATCCATCTTCATTTCCTTCTCTCAATCTTTTCAATGCCTCCCTCAAATGATCCGCCTGCAAAGGTGCCCTCCTCAATTCCTGAGCCTTAACTTCTTCACCAGTTTCCTCTTCGCCAGCCATAGTTGTATGCTGCGTCAGGGAAGTGATAAATCCAGAGTTTGGTTCTCCAGCTTCGATCCATTGTGTCTGTACCTTCCTCGCACCTTCAATCAACTCTCCAGCGAATTGTTTGGCGACACTCTTGACCGCCAAAATAACAGTACCCGGCACACTTTGCGAGAGAGTCTGATTTACAATCCTCCTAATTGTAGCATCAGGAAATTTTGCAGCTCTCATAGCTGCGTAACGTTCAAACTGTTCCGGATCCAAATGATTCGCTAACAAAGCCCTTCGTTGTATGTCCCTTTGCTTTTCTTCAATGCTAGACGTCATCGATGTCATGGTTTGATCCACATTATTATCGTCTTCTTCATCGTCTTCGATGTTTCCAGTAGATGTTCGTCGTTTCTTTGAGGCAGGTCCGTCTGATTTTGCCGCGCCAGCATTGGATCCCTCAGAATCGCCTTTTCCACCTTTCGACTTCTTGGCGCGTTTCCTTTTTGATTGACCACCTGCGACACTTCCGCTAACGAGGGACATATTATCAACACTTGGTGAGCGTTCATAGCCAGGTGTAAATACGGCGGATTCGGGAGGAAACGAGGTTTGGCGTAGAGGATGCGCAGAGTGAGTTGAAGTTGTGGATATCATACTTACTTTCCGACGTTTGATCGAGATGACTTCGGAAGCTCGACGTGTATGCGATAACGTAGTTGTGGGGAATGGGACTGGGTTGGATGGAATTGTAAGGGAAAGGGAATTCTTGGGGAAATCTGCGTGTGATGGTGGAGACGCCATATTGAATTGGTGACTTCTCGCGGAAATTCGGTATCGTGCGGTGATTCTTGAGCTAGTCAGTGCTAGATGGATAAGTACCGGTAGGTAAGAGAACTGTAGCCTTGGGACCAAAGCTCTTATCGGCGACGAAGGTTTGACAAGTCTTACTCGTTGTACACACGAAAAACAATTGAGGTTGTAGAGTAGATCTTGTAGTTGGTAATCTTACAATACCTACAATATCAAAAAAGTGAGACCTTTTTATGTAGTGAGGTGGTATTCATTTGTCGCAAGCAAGGCTGAACCCCTACTCTGCATACATACCCATACCAAGTATTCTTAGCGTCACTTTAGATAGCCAATCGAGCCCTATCTCGGAAGACAATACCTAATCTCACAGGGTGAATTTTCTTTGATTACAATCACCCCAGTCATTCCAATCCACCCTACATATTTTTATTTCTTTCCCTTCAGATACAATAATATAAATCATCCTTCAATCCCCGATCTTTCATAATGGTTCAATTCTCCAACATAGAAGGGAATAAGGAGGAAACCGAGAAGGAAAACAGAGAAACGAATGGCGGAAGTTCCAAACGCAAGTCCGAAAGTAATGGGGAAGGCGGGGAAATGAGTAAGAAGAAGAAGAAGAAGGCAAAGGCAAACGGTCATGGGCATAGTCACAGAAAACATAGTATCAGCACCAAACCTGCAAGAGATCCAAGGGATGAGGCCACAGATACCCCGGAAGAGACTGCAATTGAGGTTTCGAGAAGTCCAAGTCCAGTTATTGATTTCGATGGTTTGAGTCGTCCAAGTATGTCATCATCTTCGCCATTCGCTCTAGCCAATTGCCGGTAATCAGATATGTTTTGCTCATTTAGCTAACATTCATTGCAGGCAAAGGCGCACGAGAACGTCTCGACGAATCTCCAGAACAAGCAGCAGTCCGAATGTCTAAGTTAACAGGCGCAGTCCGCACAATTCTCGAGTGCATAGGCGAAGATCCGGATCGAGAAGGTCTTCTACGCACTCCAGAACGTTATGCAAAAGCAATGCTACACCTCACGAAAGGATATCAGGAAAATGTCAAAGACATTGTGAATGATGCAATATTCCATGAGGATCACAATGAACTTGTAATTGTCAAAGATATCGAAGTCTTCAGTATGTGCGAGCATCACATGGTACCATTTACTGGAAAGGTATATTTTAATCCTTTGATTTTGGTCAAAGCAATGGAAGCTAATACTTACGAAATTTAGATGCACATTGGTTATATTCCAGATCGAAATGTCATCGGTATCTCGAAGTTGCCCCGAATTGCGGATATGTTCTCACGAAGACTACAAATACAGGAGAGACTCACAAAAGATGTAGCGCATGCGGTTATGGAAATCCTTAAACCGCAAGGTGTGGCAGTTGTTATGGAATCTAGCCATTTATGCATGGTTATGCGTGGAGTCGAGAAAACAAGTGCTACAACGATTACGAGTTGCGTTCTGGGTTGCATAGAAAAGAGGGAGAAGACTAGAAATGAGTTTTTTAGTTTGGTGGGATTGAATAGAAGATAGATAGATCGGAAAAGGGGCGGATGGTACATCTGCATTTGCATCATGCGGCGTATGGGAAAGGTACATTGGTCTTCAACACCACCATGGGAAGGCGTTTATCTTTGGTCTTAACGCCATACCTTCTTACTATCGTTTTGGGTTTAAATTGGATAATTTTCTATCCTGGGTTCTGTGGCCTTGAATAGAACAAATACAAGTCGGAGGCACAACTCCGTTGGCCTTGTCGTCAGTATGTCCTTTCAGAAAGGTTTGTCCTTCCGAGATTTCTTGCCACATTCTATATCTATTGTTACTAGTGCGAATTCATTAGTCGCCTCATATGTAATGTTTCTATACTTATCTTCATCCTATCGCACAATGCCTAATTCCCCAAGCTCTCCTTTTTCTATCTGTTCTACCAAACCTTCAACCACATACCACACCTTCTCTGCGACCTCGTCCAGACCTTCACCCGCATCAATGGCCTTCATTATACTTCGCTCATGCTCAAACCCTGGGATGACCACATTTTGCAATGTCAGAAACCCATCTCTAACTCTCCTCTGCATTTCTCTGGTTTCATACTTTTCATCCCCGTATCCGCCTCGCTTTTCTGCTTCCTCGGACTCTAAGTCCAAGAATATCACTTTATCCGGCATCGGTAGTCCTATTTCTGGGTTTTTGCACCATTCGAGAGAAAGGTGGTTTGGAGAATCTTTCGGATACTTGGAGGAGGTGTAAATCATGCCGGAATAGTAATAACGATCGCAGACGATTGTGTACCCTTTCGCAATAAACTCTCGAATTTCGCGGGCTTTTTCCCATCGATTGGCGGAGAAGAGGAGGTGTATAGATTGATCGGAAAGGGTCGTGGAGGATTGGAGGTAGGAATTTATTTGTTGTCCAATTGGGGTTGTTCTGTCTTGAATTATGAGCTTGAAGTTATTCCCTTTGTTCAGGGGAGTTAGGATGTGTAATAATGAAACGTTAAATACCAGGAAATCGCATCAGCTTAACATTTCGTCCAGAAGCATAAAGTCTATCACATAACTTCTTCACTTGGGTCGTTTTTCCAGCTCGGTCAAGTCCTTCGATTAAGATGAATGAGCCACGGGAGGTGGGATGTGAGGACTCGCGATGAGGATAAGGCTCTATGTTGGTAATTGTCATTTTGCAAGTTATGTTTAAAAAGTATGAGAAATGATTTCTTATAAAGGCGAATGTATTTAATGTGATGAGAGGACCCGTAAGATCAGTGGAGCGAATGCATGAATTGAATTGATTGTCAGCCTTGTGATTATCAGCCTTGTTTGCCCTTAGCCCCAGTCCAATTCGAACCACCCACCACATCACATCTGCTATAGAATATTCCATCCTACAAGCCATAAATAAGGAATGCGACAACAACAATATTTATTTAGACAGATGTGAGCATCTTAACTGCTTTTCAAATCCCTCTCCATCTTACCTACACTTCTACTTTCTCAACTGTAGGCGATCTTGACTCTCCTCCCTGTCGCAATAAATCCTTCCCTCTTCGAAGCAGTCTGCGATCGATACTCCTCCGTACAAGCTCGACAGCTCACTCGATCAAAATGGCGGACCCCAAATTAGTATGGAATCCCGACAATGTTCGCGATGTTGCGGAATCCGTTGGTATTTCGCAATTGGGCGAAGAAGCAGTAAGGGCACTGTCGCAAGAGGTCGAATACCGAGTCGGGCAAGTCATTGTCGAAGCAATGCGATTTATGCATCAAGGGAAAAGGACAGTATTAGGCACGCAAGATATTTCACAAGCGCTTAAAGTACTGGACGTCGAACCACTCTATGGTTACGAATCTACTAGACCACTGCGATTTGGAGAAGCAAGCTTAGGTCCTGGCCAACCGCTCTTCTACATTGAGGATGAGGAAGTAGATTTTGAGAAACTCATCAATGCCCCTCTACCAAAAGTTCCGAGAGATATGTCATTTACTGGTAAGGAATCATGGGAAATGTATGGTACAGAAAGATGCTGATTATGAGCAAATAGCACATTGGCTCGCGGTCGAAGGTGTCCAACCATCAATCCCCCAAAATCCCACAACAGCAGAAGCTCGCGCGAATGACCTAGTGCCTAAAGGTCCCGGTGCGAATCTCAATCTCGGAGCTCTAGCTGGTAACGACAATGTTTCGGTTAAGCCTTTGGTCAAGCATATTGTATCGAAAGAGTTGATACTATTCTTTGACAAGATTCGTGCAGCTATTCTCGACGAAGATAATGATCCGGAAGTCGTGACATTACGAGAATCAGCACTGGAAAGTATCAGATCGGATCCAGGTCTTCATCAATTGGTCCCGTATTTTGTTCATTTCATTGCGGAGAAAGTAACTCATTCTTTGAGTAACCTTTTCATATTACAACAAATGCTGAAATTAGCGAATGCCCTCATCTCAAACACAACCCTCTTTGTCAATCCATACATATCGAGTCTTTGTCCACCTATTCTTACATGTCTAGTCGGTCGTACTCTTGGAACAGGGGCATCGGATGAATTGAAAGCGAAATATCAACTGCGCGACACGGCAGCATCTCTTATCGGCATCATTTCAAGAAAGTACACGGAATCAAACGCACAGCTTAGGGCAAGATTAGCAAGATCTTGTCTAAAATTCTTCTTGGATCCAACGCGCTCTCCGGGAGAGTATTATGGCGCTATTAGTGGACTCCTGGCAATCGGTGGTCCTGATGGTGTTAGAGCCCTCATTCTTCCAAACTTGAAAGCTTTCGATTATGTGTTAAACAAATTGAGAACTGACAGAACTGGGGATGACAAGGATGTACAGATGTTGATTGCGGTACTCGTGAAAACGGTCATGAGTCTTTCTGAAGAAGCTGATATCCTTACGAATGGTACGAATGGTACAAACGGTAATGGAATGAATGGGGTGATGGATGTAGATAGTGATGAAGGAAAACAAATAGAAGAGTTTCTAGGACCCACTATCGGGAGTAGGGTACTAAATGCGGGAAACCATAAGTTGAACAAGGCAATTTTAGAAGCGAGAGAGAATAATTAGAGATGTTGTAACATATGGAGTTCAATGTCGAGACATTTTAGGCGTTTTTAGGGGGAATCCGGAGGGGCATGGTTTGGGCCAGGAATCGATCATTGGGCAGGTACTTCTACAATATGGTACCCTTTTGCATTCACTAGGTTGGATGTACTTGGGGCAAGCAAACAATAAATTGCAACATTTGGTATAATGTCAAAACAAAACTCCTTTTCTTTTTGTATCAGAATGTTTACCTGCATCAAATTTGTGAACGAAATTTGGATTTGTGCAAAGTTTAGCATTAAACTATGATTGCCTAATATTCTAATTTCTTGATTAGATCTCTATTTCTTCGAAGCTAATCATACTTTTGTTCTTGTGTTCCAACCCCATACCCGGAATCCAAAATCCATCATGATCATGACGCTACACGGAAATCCCCACGGCATCATAGATATTCTGGTCTTGTTTTCATTCTCTTTACACACTCTTTCTCAACCATTCAATCTTCAATGGTATCGAGGGTTGGTGGGGCTGAATTGCTCTCTTTGATCCTGTTCGAGAATACCAACTTTTCATGGCTGTCAACCTGTAAATTGGAACGAGGAGCAGAAGAAGGCGCATTATAAGACAGGGGATATCCACCGATCGATGAACTGTATGTTTAGAATGAACATTTCTGATGCGAAAGTCCATGAACAAGTTAATTCGTATCCATGAAGGTAAATGTAAGATGGATAGACTATATCAAATCCTTAGCTGTCCTTTGAAAAGCTTGGGTTTATTTTTGTCCTTAGCCCGAAATGAGAATAGAGTGGGAACTTTGAAACGCTGCATTGAGGTGGGTAACAAGGGGATTATTGAGAGTGAACTTTCGGGCCATGATGGCCAAGATGATCAAGTCAAGTCATGACACATGTAAGATTCAATGGAGTGAGATGGAACAGAAGATGGAGCAGGAAGACGATCAGCTAAGCCACGATTGGATTATTGATCCAAGAAGTCATCCTGCCCACATTCTGCTAAAACCCACCATTAGCATAATAATCGACTCCATATCCCAGCCAACAGCATTGCTCCAAGTCCGCAAACCCTTTCGCTTTCCCTGGCCAATCAATTAACATCATACTGCCTTTTCTCCCTCCCACTCCCACTTGCTCCCATTTTCCTGCCTCTTTGATGCCCCTCTGCACGGTCTTATATCCTCTACTCTTCAAGAATTCATCATCCGGATTCGGATTCCCAGTTCTTACAAATGCTCCAAAGTAGCTGACGCTTAACTCCAAGCTCCATAAATCCTCCGCATCTCTAAATTGTAATCCGGTATTGAAAGCTCCAAAGACCCACGGCATATCAGCTCCATGAAGTTTGAAATATGGCAAACTTGGGTTTCCGTTCGGATAGCCAGGTGAAGCCGGAGGTCCACCAAGTTCTTTGGGGTCATAGCCTGCAATCGTCCGATGCATCTCATAAAAGTAACTCGACTTAAAAATATCATTTTTAGAGCCCGCATACACAGTCGCCTGATCTACACATCTAAAATCCTTATCCGTCGCCACCCGCTGTGACACATTAAAGGAGTCGAGCGTGATATTTCCAGTGTCATAGTAAGGGAATAGCCCGCTATCAATTATGGACTGAGCATAAGATTGAGATATACCAAGAGAGGCGGAGATGCCGACAACTTCGGAATTGGCAGGGGTCGCAGGGTAGACAGAACCGATTGATGCGCCATCATTAGCAGTAACGCCGAAAATAACGTCCACATAGGCCGTGTTCCCGTGATGATTGGTAAGATCGAGTTCGGCTGTGTTTACAAAGTAGCCGTCCTGGACAACATATCGTGCATTGACGCCAAGTTCTACCAAAGGTAAAGCAGAGACACTTTTGAGGCAGGCAATCTGGGCGGATAGCAATGTTTGGTTGCAGCCAGATGCTAAGAATATATTCTGGCCAGCGAGAGCATAGGATTCTGGGATTGTGAGATATGTAGAGTAAGTGGTTGCATAGTCACCCAACAGTCCAAGATCTACACCTCCACCGAGATTTGACATTGCCACTGCTCCTTGGAATTTTCCAATTGCTGGCCGCGAGCCTAGAAGAACACGTACAGATCCTGCTCCAGCTGATTCACCAATGATCGTGATTCGATTTGGGTCTCCCCCAAAAGCAGCAATATTCTTCACCGTCCACTGCTATATTATTAGCCTCGAGTACTTTCATACTGTCATAGATCATGACCAAAGGAATATATCACCTCAAGAGCATTAATCTGATCCCCGATTCCGTAGTTTCCGGTAATATTCGTCCCAGGAATGGCTAGAAATCCCAACGTTGAGAGCCGATAATTGATATTGACTACAACAATATCCTCTCTACTAGCCAAATCACCTCCATCGCTCAACTGGTCAGCACCACTTCCCGCGACGAACCCTCCGCCATGAATCCAAAACATGACCGGTCTTAAGTCCTTCGTAGATCTTACCTTAGGGATGTATGGGGTTTGGATATTGAGAAACAAACAGTCCTCACTTCCACTAGAAGCCTGTGCACATTGTGATCCATACGCCGTGGCTTGAATGATTCGGCCGGTCGGTGAGTACGGCGTGGAATAGACGAATCTTTCGGGCGGATTCGCATATGGTATGCCGAGAAAGCGGAATGATTTTTGGTTGCGGAACCCAATGTATGTATTTCCTCCAGCGGCTACGGAAATTTCGTTATTTTTGGTAGCAATTGCTGTTCCAGGTTGACTTTCGTTACTAGAATGAGTACAAAGAACGTGGAATTTTGCGTAACCATGAGTAGACTTCGGGAAGCTCAACCCATGAACTGAATCGTAGGAAACGATGTCATCGTCAATTAAGTATAGTTGCAACGATGAAGCGCGACCGCGGTATGCTTGGTATGATAGAGGAAGAAGAAAATCGGATGTGTGGTCTTGTATTGTGCCACTTTTGAGCAACGTCTCATTCAAAGCCTCACATGCTGCAGATGCATCTTTTGGGGAGTAAGGGTCAAGGAGAATGAACCCCACGTGGTTTATATCGTCGGAAGTATTTAAGTTATTCTGATACAAAAGTGTCAATGATGTATCAGTATTTGAGAGTGCTAGTATAAGTGGGAATACAAGAGGGGCGAAGACAAGAAGGTGTCGATGGGACAAGAGAAACATCGCGATGATGGCTAAACAATTCAAACCAAGGGATTGCATCTCATTCTTGTACTATTGAACTTTGTCTATTCACAAACTTGTGTGCGTTTAAATTAACGCACTCTTTGAATTTATCCAAGACTCCCAATGAAAATAGTTCGATTCCTGTGCACCAGCTACTCTGTTTGTCATCTGACTTGGAAGATCCTCGATAAAAGGTTGATTTGGAGGATATACTTTATCCGGTCTACTGAGCGTCCGCAGATTTATGCGGGGCAATGCAATTGACTTTAACCAGCTCCATTTCTCCGCTGTTTTTGAAATCAGCCGGCCAGTTGATACTGGCTGAAGGGGAAGGAATTAACAGAGAAAATGGTCAGATAGACAGTACCTTCCAAGAATAACGAGATGAAGCCTCTTTACAAATGCACTTGCATTCGAAACGCATCGATATGTATCAAGCTAGAAGAAAGCGCGGTATAGTTTGGAGCCGTGAAAATCAATTTCGACTGGTTTATCTTGAAATTGTCCATTATTCACGTCACCTTCCCTACGTTGTGTTAAGCTCTATCAAACTTGGCGTCGTATTCCAATAAAGGTGAGTTGATTTAGGGGTACCGAGTCCGTAGATGGTCTATGAGAGCTTTTGAGACTATCGTAGATTCTATTCGCTCAACCTGATGGACCATCATATTCCACCGTGAGCCATACACCTAGTGATCCTGCCTTGCGAAATTATACTCTTTTGTATATCCATTTAGTGCCGCAAACGCCATTATTGTGGTTGACGGGAACTGGAGGAATGATGAACAACTTGATTGACTTTCGAGGACGATATAAGATCTGTATACGTGTGCAAACAGGTTTCGGGTTGTTATGTAAATGTAGATTATATTCACACAGTTAACTAAGCAACATGAAGTTATAATGTCAATGTTTAGAGGCGAATGCCAGTGCGCGCGGCTGCTTACCCAACCCCCACCACGCGCCTAGTTTGGTCTCTGGTGCAGACAAATCGACAACATGTCAAACACGGCAATATGAACACTTATAACGGTATATCGATATCAGAAATTGGGTATTGGGCTAATCTCATCAAGGTCGTCATGTTGATTCTTCTATTCGGTCTTACAGTTCCATACACGCAGAACAAACCACACAAGAGCTGTTGCGAAGTTAGGTCGTCTTTTTTATTCTTGTCCTCCTTCCATCATACACTTTGAAGTTTCTTCTTTTCCCAGAATTTCAAAGCACTCGCACCAGCAACTCTCTTTTGTTTCTTTCTTATCCAGTATGAGGTCAATCGGGAATATCTTTTATCATCCGGAAGACGCGTCACATTCAATCCCTCTAAATTACTTCCGAGTTGAGGAATCAGAGGCCTGAATTGGAATGACGAGGATAATTGTGAATGTTGGAAGCCCAGCACCAAACACACCTTTTGTCCTAAGTGGGCTTAAGCAATCCCATGTTTAGAACTTGTGCTGGTAGGAAACAAAAGCCATACAGTCCTCGAGTTTGGAAACTAGCATTGAGATATCTGAAACGGCCTCGATACTTGCATGGAATCCTTATTTAGTATCTTTATGGGTGCGGTATTGAAGTCCCATGTGTAACACTATGCTATATCATATTTGTACATTCGGATTACACCAGTACTTATGGTAATGTTATCAAGGTGATGTTAAGTCCACTTGCAAGAACTTTCACAGATATCACATATGCAACAGTTTAAGGTTGCGAATTGACTGTCAACTCATTCTCGAAGCCCTAACGCAACTGTATCCGGTTCTAAATACTTCTTCTTCCCTCGCCTACCCAATACCTCAAGCCACCACCCCAACCACACACACATCTGTTAAATTCATCTCGTTGCACCACAAGATCATCCACGATTGGTGTCGTTGTCGCTAGCTTTTTCTAGCATCCCACAAACGCGGTTCCTAACAGATAGCTGACTCGGCGCTTCCCAATACTTGTCAGCCCAAGAATATCCCCAGTTTTGATCTACTTCGTAATACTCTCTTTCTATTTTTCTGTATGCAAAGAACACCGTTCTTACTGCGGTATCCATTATGTGAAGGTATAGTACCGGTTACTCGCTTACACTAATTTACATTCTTCGATAATTCTATGAGAAATGCATCGGAGAATATAACTCTATGGTTCTCCAAATGGTGTCAACCAGACTAAGGGCTCTTCCAGATCCAGGTAATGACTTGCCAAGTCTTGATACCTTTCAATATCCTATCCTTACTTTTCAATCCTGAAAGCATGACAATGGAATCGTGAATGTGTGTTTCAGTTTTGAGGTCAATGTTTAAGTAATTTCCTACCTAACAGTCGAGGTTGCTATCGAATCGCTCTTTTATATTCCCATCTATCATCTATTTTACATCTAAATTTGAAAATTTAACTTTTAATAAATAATATCAATACCGCTCCTGACCATAGTGGCCTCAATCTATAAATGTTTGACTTGAAATTCCATGTTCGAGATCTAATATCTAAATTGAGATAAGAAATTCAGGCAATATTGTCGGGTCTGGCTTATGAGATAACAGGAAAATATATTAGTGACACTCTCACAACTCTTCGAGGTCTAGGAAGTAGTGAACATTTTGATATAAGAAAGTGATCAGAAAGCTTGCAAGTTATTGAACATGGATCCATCTAGATTTGAACTTATTCGCTTAAATTTATACTTATAGAATGAGAAATACCAAACTATTTTGTATTCGAATTATTAATACAAATGGGCTGCCAACTAATTTCATATATTAGTACGTGAACTTCGAAATCTAAACCCTGTAGAATCTCTTGGTAAAGGCATCTTTCTTTGGGTTGTCTCCTTGAGATTTTGCCAAAAATATCCACAGGACATTCATTTGATTTCATCGCTCTAGATGCTTATGAAGTGTTCATGGCTGTCAAGCTAGAATTTGGGGAAGATATACAGATAGGTCTAATTGATAATATTGAGCGAAGAGAGAAAGGTGTGAGAATTGGGCAGCTATCAAATGTACAGTAGTAACCGGGCTTCTTTGTAGGTCTTCGGACATGGTATGGGCATGGTGAAGTAAGGAGTGAACGTTGATGTTACTGTTTGACGCAGTTTGAATGACTATTTCTCAACCTTTATTTCATTCACTTGTCTTTCTTTACCTTACCTTTTAGCCTCATAATTGCCACCCCCATCTCATAGCGATCAACACTACGAGCATGTCAAGCAGAGAGTGGGTAATAAGCAGGGAACATATATCCAGATATTTATCTCATGCAATGGCATTCATGTATTCTGATACATCAACCTCCAAAAACACATATCCCGCCTATCTTGTCTCTCCTCCGCCATATTTTTGGTATCGCTAGGTATGATACATGTATGTAAATGGTATCTCATCACTTTCTCATATCTTTTTCTATGCTTAAAAAATCGCAAAAAATCCCAAGGACACACCACGATATCAGCAAGGCCTGCCTCCCCGCTACAATGCTTATGTCCTTCCCAACCCTCCCTTCACTCTCCCAGTCTATATCAACCCATCAGATGCAAAAATGTAGGAATCAAGAAAAGAATAAATAAATAAGCACAACGAAACTTAAATCAAAACAAAACTGCGTGAACTTCTCAAACAAAGTGTCCACCTCTCTTCTTTAGCTGTTGATGCTCGTGCAAATGTCTTTTTCTAGCAACTCCAGTCGCCGATGCCGAGGCGGTAACAGTGACAGTTTTCTCCACCCAAAGTACTTCATCAACCTCTACCTTCACATTGAGATCTGAGATCGCGGTCGTGGTCGAGTAAGATGTTGAATAGAAAGTTGCAGAAGAAGCAGTGAGTAGAGTAGTTGCCGAGCTTGCTACGGCTGGGGTCTCATCTGCGGCGGCAGTCGATGAGCCAGATGAAGAGTAAGAAACTCCAGATTCAACGGCGGCGAATACACCACCTGGTACGTAAGTTTGGCCCAAAGAAGCGACTGCAAGATCGGGAGTTAGTAATTTCCTCTCAAAGATTTTTTTAAATGAAAATGCGGAGTTAAAGCTGCACCGGGAAGTAACGAGGATGCACAAATAAAACATAAAAGTAAAGATGGAGATCGGGGAGCAGAATTAGGAATCAGAGAGATTGAGATTAGTGAACCGAGTAAGCTTACCAATGGTTGATCCAGCGGAGTGGGAAAGAGTTGGTACGACGGCTGATGTGCTCGTTGTGGTAGCTGCACTTGATCCTTTTGCAGACGAAGATGAAGATGCAGTGGAAGCGGACGATTTTCCAGTGCCAGTTAAACCGGGCATAGCAGTAGCTGGGACTGGTCCAGATTGAATGGCACAGTTTCCTGGAAGGGTCGGCATGGAACCAATGACATTTTCGTTTTCCAAAGCGGATGGAAGTGTGATGTTGCAAGATCCGTATACACTTTCATCTTGGATATCGAAGAGTGGGCAATCGGTGATTTCCCCGGAAAGGTTAGTACATGTATCAACAGCCGATTGTAAGAATTCCTCCTCCCAGCCCATGATGAAATCTCCGTGATATCCGTATCCAGTTGGATCGCCGTTGGAAATAACAAATTCTCCAGCAGTGGTGTTAAAGGCGGCGGTGTTCCAAATGGTTTCGTAGAAAAGCGAGACGAGGCGGGTATCGAATCCTTCTGGGCAAGTACCAGTCATGACTTCGGAGGGATATGCCATGTGCGATTTTCCATCTGCTGGGTTTGGTCCAGCGGTCTTGTTCCAGCACGATGGGAACATGAGCTCAAATCTGACACCGTCCGCGCAATTAGCATCGAGATAGGCCTTATCAGGCAAGAAATGACGGTAGAGGGATCCTTCAGCAGGAGCACTATAGTTCAAGCAGTTGAAACCGAGAGCGGCCTGTCTGAGGAAATCTTGGGTGTTGTATGGAGCCACGTTCCAGTTCGATTTGTCGACATCGGGGACTGGATAATTGGAGAAGTTACGAAGATCGTTGCTTCCGGCAATTAGGGTAAAATCTTTGGGGAATGCAGTTACATTGTCTCCATAGAGAAGGTAGTATCTGTTTTTTATGTATTAGCCGCAATCCTTTCGGGACCGTCTCCAAGAAGAGAAGGACAGGAAGAGAATCAACTTACGCAAGCATACCACCCACTTGCTCAACCAACTGGAATCCTCCAGTGGCGGCATTCTTGAAATAAAGCGAAGGAGTCCAGTAAGCAGATTTATCTTGAGAGACTTCACATGAGGTACAGTTTCCAGCCAACAAATCGTCGTAAGTGGAAGACTCTCCGAACCCTATTCACCGACTCAGATCAGTATTTCCCTCTCTCTCCATAGATAGATTTGCTACATACCACTAGATCCATGAATAGAATGTGCATGCGGGGATACTGTCCCAGGATTGACCAAGGGATCAATTCTTGCTACTCCACTTCGTGCTCTGCATGGCAAACGCCAGAAAGCATCGACGTTGCTAGCCAAACCCGCCAAGATGGTCGCCTTTTCTAGAAAAGAGTGTCCGCGCATTTTGTATGTTTGTATCGAATATCGAATATCGATTTTGGATTGTTCTATTTTAGTGGTGGGTGCAAATAAGTACTTCTTGCAAGCAATTGATTGAACCACAAAAGAATGTGCAGAACGAAAGAGAGAACGTTCTTTGGAAGGTGGTTGTATGTTTGGTTTATGGTTGATTTTGTTGTTGTTTGCTTGGAGGATCAAATGGTATTGCTGATATTCAGGTCGGAAATGGAGCGAAGCCACAAAACAGGATTTGCTCAAATCAAATCGTTCGATGGTGAATGATTCACTTCAATCACTTCAAACGCAACAAACTTTCTTCCTTGAAAATTGTTTGATTTATCAGACTCAAGAGGTATGTCGATGAATAGCGTCGAATTTGTAGTTTTTTCGTCCGGCCTCAATACAAACAGAGAATATTCTAACAGCGCAAAAAGACTCTTTTTAAAGACTAACAGGATCCAAAGCAATGAATGATATCGTATGCACACAAGGTTCCCTTAAC
>KI628553.1:238217-317324 GCA_000503235.1 Sclerotinia borealis F-4128
GTGTGCCTTGCCACGAAAAGAGTGTCGATAGATGGAAAAAAAATGAGTGTGAAGTATGTTTCTTGAAAAATGAATGAATGAACTCTTAAAGTTGGAGAAAGAGGCAAGAAACAAAAAGTTGGAGTCGATACATAAGGCGGAGGGAGAGGTAGGTAAGTAGAGGAAGAAGCGTGGAAGGATTCAATTCAATACAACACCACCACTTCTACTTCTACCCACAGAGAGGGTCCTACGGGTGTAATGCCAAGGATATGGGTGGGCAAGATTGGCCAAGGTAAGTGAGTGGGTAGGGGTGGTTGGGTAGGGGTGGTAGGGTAAGGGGGATTGGACAGTTGGACATGAGCATTGGGAAAGGGGGGAGGGGGGGAGGAGAATGGATGAGATGACACTGATGAGTATAGGATTAAGCATGGGATGAACAGACTAAAAGACTCAAACGGCGAAACAAAACTAAATAAGGTCCCATACAAATGTTATGAATGGATCCGGTACTTGGGTAGAATAAGTAAGAATAAAATTGAAGCTATACTCAAGATAGAAAAGTATATGTACATCTTTTCTTAATATAAGATGATTGGTTATGCGCAATACGATTAGTTGATATTGAATACGGGAAGAGGGTTTTCTTATTAGATATTATGATATTATTCTTGGAATGGAAATAGACTTTATATAAACGTATAATAAAGTAATTAATAACTAGATGGAATGAGTATAGAAATATATTTAATTCTTTATATGATATGATGTAATGATATAATATTTTATTATTATTTAAAAAAAAAATAGATACTATAACTGATTTTCAGGGGTAAATGCAGACAGAGTTGCATAAACCGCTTGGGGCTTTTGGTACCTGAATTGATCTTCATCTCTACCCATTCGTAAATTATTTATATGGAGATGAGATATAGGAGATGTGAGAGAGATGTGGGTATCTATTATATAGTATGAACTTAGTAGGTATATCCGTATATACGAATGCCTTCTCCAATTTATATTTATTCTATTCTGCTGTGTTTCCTGTTAAAGATAGATAGGTAGGTACCGATAGCGATGCCGATGATGATGACGATGATGATGCCGATATATTAAAGATGTTTATACGAGATAATTATAAACTCCCCTTGTTTATCCCTTCCATTGCATGAAACCGTTCCTTCAATCCTTTCGACCAATCACATCCCAAATCAAAATCATCCCGTCGTTCAATTACCGACCGACATGGTTTAGTACTTTCAATTTGAAGGGAAGGAAAATAATAAGTTCCTGGCTATAGCAAACGGGTTTCAGCCTCAGCCTCATTCTCTGCGGTGGTGGGGTGTGGTTGCTGGTGGTTGCTGGTTGCTGGTTGCTGGTTGCTGGTTGCTGCACCGCGTCGGGATTGGGCCCACAACAGCGGTTAGCAAAGCTCCTAAAAAGTTAGCAAGAAGTCTCGCGGTGAGACTTCACCATGATTTATTGGTAATGGATGAGCACGAGCACAGGATCTCCTCCTGTACGGTACAGTACCGGTACTGTATTGATGATAAACATGAATCTTTTCTATCTTCAAGTCACGATATAATAGGTAAGCATCTCACATCTCACCTCAAACACGCCACTGTCTGATCAACCCCTTCCCCGGACCTTCACTTGTCTCTATCAAATTTATCCTCTGTTTCCAGGACCTTTGTCCCCATAGAGCATATTATCGGCACTACCATTCCATCTCAAATCTGAGGCACCTTCAGATGATCTACTTGAGTACATTTTATACAACTTCGTACTGTAATTCAATACTTCATCCGAGTGTCTGTCATCTGAAGTTTTTAAAATCATTCAACCTTGGGAGTCCCGCAAAGGGAGAGGAAGTTGTTACTTAAATCCCCCTTACAATTAACCCATCATGACCGAAATTGCCAAGCAGTTGTATGAAATGAAATCACCCTTGAAACAATCACCTCAATAGAAATCCCCATAAAAACCCTGTCTACATTTGAGGGTGCATCGGTGCAGCATACATGCATTACATGTAAGTCATACGTGTTGGAGCCTTGGAGGGGGCACGATCATGCAATCATTATGGGGGAATGTGTATGATTCCATTAGGTTGATTTCCTGCCGGCCAATGTTGGTGGGGTGGTGAATGATTCCTTCGTTGGTGGACTTTTTGGCCATAACTTACGATTCCAGGTCAACCCACAAGATCTTAACTCACAGAAGTATCTCAAATCATCAACCATGGAGGCCTGATAATTTGCCAGGACAGTCACGACGATATCCCTTCGGATCCATCGCAATACGAGCAAAGCAAGGAGGGGGCGAAGCATATGAATCAGCCATTTCGTCGGGTTTGTTTATAGCGAAATCAGTAAACTTTGAATGTATGCCTCATTATCTACCTTTTCGCATGAAATATCTTGGAAATAATTGCTTGTAAATTTGTGTCAATCTGATATCTATGTTCAAAATGTCAGATGGGGGCACGTCACTTCAACCGTAAATATTGGAATTGCTTACTTTACTGGACATTGCCCGTTTCCTCCACGCAAGTTGCTTTCTTGACGTGCTTAAGAAGCACCGTCGTCCTCTTCATTTATGTTGCCCCAACTGAATTATCCCAACAAACTAAGTAAGGAGATCCGCAACATTCATTGGCATCTCATCAATTTGAGTTGAGTAGTACACTGTTTCAAGTAGATTAGTACTGCGCGGCAGGAGACAATGTCAAAACTTACACTCAATATCTCTCAGTATCTTAACATCCTCACTAGTCACGAAATTAATCGCAACTCCCTTTCTTCCGAATCTACCACTTCTACCAATACGATGAATGTAGTTCTCACGATTGACTGGTAGATCATAATTGATAACCAATGAAACCTGTTGAACATCAATACCACGAGCCCAAACATCCGTAGAGATCAACACTCTAGAGTTTCCTTGACGGAAATCTTGCATAATGCTATCTCTCTCCTTCTGAGGCATCTCTCCATGCATCGAAGATACCGTAAAGTTGGCTTCACGCATCTTATCCGTCAACCAATCCACCTTTCTTCTTGTGTTGCAGAAGATAACAGCTTGAGTAATGGTAAGGGTATCGTATAGATCGCAGAGGGTATCGAATTTCCATTCTTCCTTCTCCACGGCGATAAAGTATTGTTTTAAACCTTCCAAGGTCAACTCATCACGCTTGACTAGAATACGAACAGGATCGGTCATGAATTTGGTAGTCATGTCGAGAACATCGTATGGGAGGGTAGCGGAAACGACAACTACTTGTGTTGCAGGTGGAAGGTAACGGTAAACATCGTAGATTTGCTCTCTGAATCCACGGTTCAACAACTCATCAGCTTCATCAAGAACTAACATCTTGATATGACGAGTGCGAAGGTTTCGACGACGAATCATGTCAGCGACACGACCTGGAGTTCCAGAAACAATGTGTTGTCCATAATCCAACTTGCGGATATCCTCTCCAACGTTGGTACCTCCGATACAAGCATGGCATTGTACATTCATGTAGTCGCCCAACGCCATGACAACTGATTGAATTTGGGTCGCAAGTTCTCGAGTAGGTGATAGGACAAGGGCTTGTGTTTCGCGGACGGCGGTATCGATGACTTGAAGCATACTGATAGAGAAGGTTGCAGTTTTACCAGTACCAGATTGAGCTTGAGCAATAGTATCACGACCTTTGCAGATTTGAACAATCGCACGAGACTGAACAGCGGAAGGAGATTCGTAACCATATGCGTAGATACCACGGAGTAAATTTTCTATATGACTGTGAGCCTCCCGACCAGATGTCTCGTACAAGTAAACATACCCTTAAGATGCATATCTTGAAAGGTTGGCGCGACAGTAACATCCGCAGAAGTTGTGAACTCCATACGGTCATCCGTCTTTCTATCAATTCCTTCTGCCATGATTGCGGTTACTTGTTGATTTTGTGTTGAAGTTGAAGCTGACGTTCCAAAGTTGCTTTTGATGGGATTCAAGTTCTCCGCCTACACCAAGATGCGACAATGGACCTCTGAAATTTTAGCGTCGAAATTTAGAGTTAGTGTCTTTCTAGGATTGACGCGAAATGATTGGTTGGCGCAAAAAGTTCAAGAGCCCCCATCAACAATCTACCTACCTAAACATCATTTCAAGCAACATCAATCTTTTCGTCGTCGACACAATATTACACCAAATTGTGCCAGCACAAATTCAGTCATCCTTTAGTTTGATAACAAATCCACAAGATGATTTTGGAAGAGCAGAGATTCCTCCATGAGGATCTCGAAAGGCTCGAACAAGGCATCGCCGATAGAGTGATTGAAGATCCAAAACAGGTAAGAATTGAAGCTATCTGCGTGTCCATCAATCATATCAATCATACTGAATTACTCCTTAGGTTCGAGAACGATTAAATAGAGACCATCAAATCGGAAACTTCCTCGATCGAATCCAAGATCAATCTAAACGATTACTAGACATATACAAAGATGTAGACGGGGTCCGAAGTAAAGAGATTCAATCTATATCGACTGGCGAACCATTGGAAGAATTCTATAAACAACTTGGAGAAATTAAGGGTTTTCATCAAAGATATCCAAATGAGCCGGTTGAGAATCTCGAAAAGGCATACAAGAAGAAGGCACCTACAGAAGGGGAGACCGCCACATCCGAAATTGACAATATGTTCACGGGTGAGGAAGCTTTTGGAAGATTCCTAGATCTCACTACCATTCACGAATTATTTCTCAACCTCCCCAATATCAAGCGCCTTTCCTATTTGCAATACTTGGACAATTTCGATTCATTCGCACCTCCAACATGTCCCGTGAAACGCCCAGATAAGATGACAGATCAATACTTCGCATACGTTGGGGAACTAGCAAACTATCTGGAAAGTTTTATGCGTCGAACAAGGCCGTTGGAAAATTTGGAGAAATTGTTTGTGAGCGTTGAGGAAGATTTCGATAAGGCATGGAAGGATAACGACGTTCCTGGGTGGAAACTGGAGATTACAGCACCGGTAAATGGATCGAGTACTTCTGAAATCTGGTGCGCAGACTGTGAAAAGGAACTCAAGAATGAGAATGTGTACAAGGGTCATTTATCAGGAAAGAAGCATGTTCGAGCCGCAGAAGCGCGAGCAGCGCGGATAGCCGAGACTGGGGAGGAGAGCAATGGTGCAGCACAACCAACATCATCTACTTCCCGTCTAAAGGAACGTGCCATAGCGGAGCGAGAGTACAGAGTCAGACGTCTCGCTGCTGCCATGACACAAGAAAGAAGCGATACTCGAGTCAACGTCGAACGAAAGCAAGGTATGACCGAGCGTGAACGACAAATGGAGCTTGATTCGTTGTTCGCCGAATCATCATCCGCAGCACCTCGAGATGGAGATTCCGACAGCGATTCGGATGGAGATGACAAGATTTACAACCCACTGAAGCTGCCGTTAGCCTGGGACGGCAAACCCATCCCTTTCTGGCTTTATAAACTCCACGGACTCGGTGTTGAATTCAAATGTGAAATCTGTGGAAATTATGTTTACATGGGCAGAAGAGCTTTTGATAAACATTTCAATGAGGCTCGTCATATCTATGGTTTAAAATGCTTAGGCATCACAAATACGACTTTATTCCGAGAGATAACGGGAATTGAAGATGCGTTGAAGCTGTGGGATAAATTACAAAGGGAAAAGAAGAAGGGGAAGACGGAAGAAACTGGTGTTGTTCAAATGGAGGATGCAGAGGGAAATGTTATGCCCGAGAAGGTTTACTACGATTTACAAAAGCAAGGCTTGCTATAAGCGGATGGGTGGATGGGGTAATGGCGTCGGTTGGTAGGGGGCTGTATCAAAAGAATGTTTATATCAACCATACCCACGACGAAACAATTCACTTCATAATGGACAATAGTGTCTGTTTCAATAGTTTCATGATTCGTCGGTGCAAAATGCTTGCGCAGTTGAGATACCATCCTTTCTTTTGGTTATACTGGGAAACTGTGAGTGCAAAACATTGGTGAACAATCATTGAAGGTTTGGCCCAGGCACAAACTTTGAAATGCTCGGAATATATTCTGAGCATGTTCTAGGTATTTTTTTAGGATTCGTTCGATTGTGTTGCTTTGCATTGTTTTCGCACTTAGCATTTGTTCTGGGAATGCATATCTATGATTTATACATTCGCCCTTCATTTCAAAGCACATCACCTCAGGTCACGTCGTTCTGCCATATCACCTACCATATCACACAATCAAGTCCACAACTCAATACGATACAATTCATCGTGGCTCCCACAACACACAAACGAGGGTCGCTGATCTTTTATCAAGGCACCTCCAATGCTCTCGTATCATTCGACATTTCCTTGGCGCTCGTTCATGTCCTCCATTTCCTATTAGACTTCCATTTTAAGCTTGAGCTTTTGCACGATAATCGTATAAAGGAAATGATTTTCTGCAACTCTGGCGACAACTCAGGCATACAACTGTACTTGGCTTCTTCAGGGATTACGTTCGGGTATATATCGATTAGTGGTCGACGGACTAGGGAGCAGTAACCAATTTTGCTTGAGCTTTTCACATGTCGTATCATGTAATTAGGGCATTGATTGTAGTTTTCACCTGGTCACAACTTTCTTTCATTATCATTTTAATCATGGCAATTCTTATTTGAAATATGGCTCTCCGCGAAATAGCATGGCAACTCTTACTGTCGTCTATCATAAGAGTCTGTACATAAATCGTATTGTGAATGCTTTCCTTGGTAAGTCACCAAAGCTTGAATATATTTACCATTCGCCAGCTCTTGGGATGAGGAAAGTTTCTCAGTAATCAATTTCGCAGAATTAAAACGATTGGCCCTAATGCAGCCTCATTCATCATGAAATTTCTTTCATGTCTAAATGACCAGTATAAGAATAAAAGATCCTCCTCTACTTTACAGGCGAAGGTAGTGTCCAAAGGCTGAGAATAACAATCAAATCACCACATGGGCTCTCTACCAATCATAGATTGTATGAAGAATACAACGATCGAGAGTTTGCTGAACCATAATGATGGAATGAACATTATTTAGGCTCCGTAGATAGACTGCCGTCATGAACAAACATCAGCACATCCTAAAGGTTGCATTATAATTTATTCATTCATAGCCCAAAATACGTGACTCTTTGAGTAGTTCCTGGCAAGAATAATATTAGAGGATCGAATACATGGGGAAACTAAATGTGTCAACTCTATTACTGTTCAGAGTGTACTGTAGGCTTCTGTGACGAATGTCTGAATGTGTGGTTACATTGCAGACAAATGGACCCCCATGTTTCCATCCAGGCTTGTCCGGATAGGCAGGGTTCATATCAGCGGGACTATGAATAGGTTTGCTATTGGGTATGGCTGTACCGCAGTGTGGTGAGACGGAAACTTATCTATGTTGCCATATTTGCATCGCAATCGTATCTAATGTACTCGTGTGAATTTGGAAGTTGAAATTGGCAGGATTAGATCAGATTCTTGATGAGTTAGTAATCAAGAGGCAGTCTCCCTGATTGAGTACCAGCTCCTCTCATCCTCGCCCCTTTTTCGACAGTGTGATGGCTGTACAAGATAAAAGCGAAATTCCCAGTGCATTGTATCTACCTCCTTTATTTCAACATGCCTCTCGATTAACATCCCTCGAACCGCCATAGAATTTTACCGGATGCCAGAACTTCGCTCGCTGCCTTTCAACGTGATTATACATACATCGACATGCCGTCACCGTCACCGTATCGGCTACTTTTGAAGCACCATCTCACCTTAAAGGAGAGGTCCCTAGTCAGCAAAAGTACTACTTGATGCGTCGTTCAACAGTAAACAAGTCAATTTAGGGATTTCAAACATCTCAAAGATTTAGTTTAGTGTAATTCAATGAGCGAAAGAAGCCTGTTGGCAACGATGATTTTGCTAAAGATTGCCTTCTAAATATTGATAATCTCGACTCGGAGGGACTGGCACTCGCCAGGGTCTTACACAGTACTAGAAGTTAAATACCGGTACGTTTATTCTTTTGGGGTTAAAGCTGGATCTTATGCATCGAGCGGCATCCAACCAAAGGTGATTGTTAGTGTAAATTGAAGAAGCGTATGACATCCATATGTTTGGACTGTTGACATCTCAAGGATGCTGTTTTTTTTTGCCGAGGTTCATTACGTGTGAATCGAGGGCGATGTGCTGCATCTAGATATTGGGGTCACATCGAGACAATCTTGGCCGTAAATTTCTCCTATCTATGTACCTGTCCACAAAAGTGGAACAAATCCTATTAAGCGACTTGTAGCCCCTGCTTCCGACTGCACCCCGGACTTCCAGGGGTCAGTCTTAACTTCTCGCGCCATAAAGCTTGTTTTGACAGTCCATAAATCCCAAATATCTGGTATAGTACTCACTTACTTTGACGAAAGCTTTCTGATCCGTTTTGGGTAAGTATTAATATTTATATGGCAAAAGGAACGATTCCTTGAAAACTCTTAGCTAGATAGGATACTACTGTCTAAACTCAACTAACTGGATTTGGAGCGAACTGCATTGGTCTAACTGTAGATCATATCAGAAAACTAAATAGATAATATGATTGAAAGAATTCTGAAAATATAATTGATTTTAGTTCTATATCTATATATTAGTATTTAAAATTAGAATATATATAATCTAGCTTTGTCAAAATACAGTTATCTCCAAACCCATTTAGTTGAGTTTGGACAGTATTCTTCTCTCTCGCAGATCCTATGTTAGTAGCCGAAGAAAATGACGAATGGTTGATGATAGATGAATGACGGAGTGACGATGACGGAGTGAGATATGGAGGATAAGGCTAAGTGCGAATTAGTTGTCCCTAATGTTCGAGGGGCAAATTTTTAGAAAGAGTAATTTGGACGGTTCTTCGTTAGTCGTTTCGGGAATGTCCTCGCGCTCAAGTAAGTGTAGTAAAGATTCAATGTCTCTTAACTAATCATTCCATTCATTTTTGTTCAAGGCCCCATACATCCCATGTGGATATATTCTGTTCGTGCTATTGTTTTGTTATTCTACCTAGCCATCATAGCTCATCGCCCAGCGATCGCAATTTTGATCCTAAACCCAATGCATCCCACGCCTCACGTCAACCCCCATTCAATTTCAGGTAAAGCCAATGATCCCAATGAATAAATCTTCCCAACATCTCATTCAGTATCACATTTTTATTCTCTTGGACATCTTCTCCTCATGATTCTCCTCGGCACACTGGCCGCAACCACATCCGGCATCATCATCAAACCATTTAATTAAAGAGCCCCGGATAGCCAATCGAGGTTGACTCATAGCACCATCTTCCGACTTTCCAATGGCTAACTTCGGATTTTCGGAGAACTCCTCATCTGTGTAATTGCCCATAGGATCACCAACATAGCTAATTGTCAACTCCTCGCCTGCCTTGATGTCTCTACTAGCCTTGCAAACAACACTACTACTTCCAGGTTTCATTAATTCCTGGTTTGGTCCTTCCCCAGACATTAGCCATGATATGTCGCTGGTTCCGTCTGAGCATGTTCCTTTCCATGAAACGTTATGTCTGCAGCTATGGTTAAAAAACAAATAGTTGGGGCTCAACACGATTAAATGTGCATTGTTGTCCTGTCCAAACCTGGAAAGTCTATTTCCGGAAGAAGATTCAGACATCGATGGAGATAAACTACCCTGTAAAAGACCAGCGATGTCAATTGTGCTAGTATTGGCGTTGTTTGACATGCGCCAGTAAATCGTCTGAATGAGTTCTGGAGTCCAGCTATTTGCTAGGAGCTTGGTCTTGCCTTCGAGTGTTTTCTTAACAGGAGAAAATATGTCGATGCCGAGATCAAGGAGAATGCGGGTGGGTGCGACTATGTTGTCCTGATAAGACCAATCGTATCCATGACTAGCTTGTTTGTCATTACTGGCGTAATTGGCTGTCATTCTTGCCACCAGTGGATGTTGCAAAGGATTCTTCTGTGGCATTGAATCTTTTGACCAGCCAGGCGTGCTAAGAACGATGGAAATCACACGCAAAAACATGATAGGGCTCCAATTAAGTTGAAGCGAGATACAACCGTAAAGCCAGCTGAAGTCGATACCGCACTGAATTTTATGATAGCTTCCGACGGCGATATTAAGACAGCCCATGGAGCAAAACGAGACTTTACACCCACATGATGGAAGACAGATTTCCCATGGGCGTATGAAAGGTGGAATGAGGACAGCGTGACATGCGTCGCAAAATTGTCCAGTCGAGGGGGACACATCAGAAACGCAGGCAATTGACTTATCGGCTAGAATAGATTCGCCCTCTTCGATATCACGCTTGGCGAAGATGCCAAGGGGTCCAACGTCTGTTGTTTTGGGAAGTTCTGAAAGAGATTTGAATGTGGAAGCTGTGCCTGGAGGGCCAAAAACCACAGGTCGGACTTCTGCATTAAGGGATGCAAACATGGAGTTAACTTCTCTTACCAAACGAGGTGTTCGAATGAACAGTTTCGGAGCCATCCATGGGTATCTCTTTTGATATATCATTCCTAGGCGAGTAGCTGCAATCGTATCGAAGATCTCCCCATCCTTGATATGGTCCACTGCTTTGCGATGCCTATCCTTGAAAGATTCAGTTAATACTGCTTTGAGATCGAGCAATTCGATATCATCAGGAAGCTCCTCAAGACCAAACTTAACAACCGTCAAACCATCCCAAAATGCGCCACAATGTAATAATCCTTGAACCAACCATCGATAAGCACTAACATACATCGACCTCAATTCATCAATGATAATTGCGGTAGAGATTGTGCGAAGTCTAGTCGAAACAGCCGTGAATACCAAACGGGAGAGCTCAGATTGTTGAGTTGTAACGGTTTGAAGACCAGCTTTGATGAGAAGAAGAGCGCGATACGCGTGATGGGATGAGGTGTCGCTGAAAGCGAGTTTGGAATCGAGTTTGCAGAGGTCGATGTAGAAGTTGGGATCGTGAGGCGCAAGGGTCATGTCGTGGACGAGGGCCTTACGGTAGAGGATGAGGTTATCAAGCTCGTTCTGTTGAATGAATGATTAGTTGATGTAATGAGGGGCGTAGGAGTTACTTACCTCCTCTTGAAGGCCGATGGATATCTCAGTGATTCCAGGGAACTGGCATGTTCCAGTCCATTCATGACGGATCGTAGATTTTTTGGTATCTTCTGTGATGGCGATAGGGTCGTCATTCATCTGAGAGCCTTTAACCACATCGCTGAAGCTAGGATGATTGATGATTTCGACATTTGGTATTATTTCATGCTTTGCGAAATTCAAAACATCTTCAGTTAGATCAGAGACAACTGCAGACGTGACATCGAGGTCGATTGAAGCGTATTCCGTTACTGGTGTGAGTGCTGACTCTGATGTTTCTGGGGAAACCTCCACGACTTGCCCAGACAACTCGGAAGTCGCAAGCTTCTCCGGCGGTGGAGTCAATTCATTTGTCAGGCCTCGAGTAACTTCTTTGGTATGGCTAGCTCCCATATCTTGTAGAAATTCCTCATTCTTTGCAATTTTCGGTTCGTCAACAGGGGCGGATTCGAGGGTCGCATTCTTCCATAATGGGGAATCAAGTGCAGCCTTGTCCTTATCCTTGTCCTTGTCCTTGTCCTTGTCCTTGTCCTTGTCCTTGTCCTTGTCCTCAGTCTTGACTTTGGGCTTAGGACTAGGCTTATCATCATAAAGCGAAGCAAAGGTTAATGCCCATCTTCCCTTGAGCTTTGCAGGGTTCGAAGTACGAATGACAAGAGCTGGAGGACTTGTCATAACAATTGTATTGAAGCACTGAGAGGTGGGAGGTGTGTCGCTAGATTTGACTTCAACAAGGAGAGGTGGGGTGTTTTGACCAGTCATCTTTTTTGATATAATATCCGATTAAAAATATGATGGGAAGTGAATTGGTAGATGAGCTAATGACCGAATTATGAAGAAGAATGTAGTGTTTCCTAATGATAGATAGGTTGATAAGAGTATAGCAAGAGTCAGGAGTGGATCTAGATACGAATGAGATTAGTTTTGGCCAAAGAAATGATTGCAAGACAATATCTGATGAGAGCAAACAACAAATGAAAAAGATTGTTAATACAACTTATATAAGTGAATGATTGTGAGTGTTTGCGACCAACCTTTTGTTTGCAGTACTAAGTGGGAAAGCTGCAGAATGCAGGTATTCTGATGCCGCTTGCTAAAAAGAGACTGAGAGACTGATGAGGATGATGGAATAATAGTAAGAATGATAGAAATCAGAGACTTGAATGAGTATCGCAAAATGAGGTAAGAGGATGGAGTGGAATTAAATATTTCAGAAAGAGGTGTATGATAGTAACGTGCTTTAATACGATATTGAGTAGTTCAGACACAAGGAAGGATAAAAGTTGGAGTTGCTGTTGTGTATTGAAGACTTACGTGCGTTGTAAGTTTGTTTGTTTGTTTCAAAAAACTCGGCCTCCCACTCCAGGAGGCAGGGTAGTCCTTAAATAGAGATGCAGGGTGCGTTGAGGGGTACATACGCCTAACTCTATATTCACCCCTATGAACAGAATGACCACATCCCCGCTATTTTGAGGTGCGAGTATGTTGACAATGGCGACAGCAATATGGGCATGGGCCCTACTAGCAACAGCAAGGGACAAAGTCAAAATATTGACGCCATGGAGGACTATCTAAGAAAGATTTACGATAGTAGAGAATATAAATAAAACATACCATATTCTGTGGCTTTATATAATTCAACGAGAGGTTATATTCCCTCGCGTAGGGTCAATAATCAGCGACAGTAGAAATCACTCAGGTCACAATTGAAAAACCCTCCCTGATTAAGCGACAGTGGCATCGCGAAACTTCGACAGTGAAAGAGTTTATATAGTCTTGTTACTCCATATTTACAATCGACACCCAGGAAACAGGGAAAACGAGTCCTTGTATATAACTATATATGAGGGAATGATTATGCATTTTCAAAAATTGAGAACTTATCCGCACTGGCGAACGATCAGGACGCTGAGTGCTCAAATCTAATCAACCATCAATTGCCAGCTTCTTATTACTGTTAAGCACAAAATTTGTTGAAAGCTATCACAACTTGATAAGAATTACCAATGGCAAATATGATGGCTATGAAATTAGACAACGCAGTGAAAAGAAAGTAGGGGGTCTCTATAGTTCAAAGTGCTGTAAAATCCTTCATTTATTGAAATATTGAAAGCAAGAGACTTACTTCGGTTTTATAAAATTAGAACATTCAATTGAAGCCATTCATTATCGTAAAGGTGAATATATGTGCGAATATGTTGTCAAACTTTTAGTAAGGAAAAGTGAAAACTGTGATCAACGACGGCGAAAACCATTCAGAAAATCTATTGTTTGATGGATATCCCAAGATAGATTGATTGCAATATGACAGCAATGAATGATCGAAGTTTGAGGTATTAGAGGTTGAATATTGTGGTCGCTGTCGAAGGATCGAGTTTGAAGTCAACGATAATTGACTACTAGAGTGATGAGGTGATACTCACACGTCATTAGGCGTAAAAAGAGCCAAGACCGATCCGATTGATTAACCTTCAATTATTGTATAACGATAGAGAAGTGTTAAACGCAAGAAACCAGAAACCATCGTAAGGTAAAAGTGAGCTCACATCGGGAAACTCTTCGCTTTTGGAATTGTGGCACATTGAGACTTTAGACGACAACGGTTCTCCGCGCTCTTCCTCAACGCCGTAAGCGAACTCTAAGATACGAATAACCCTTTCATATTCTGTTATGAGAGTCGAACGAGAACAGATGACATATCAGACGAATCTCTTTTATGCAGTCGCATTACCTGTATGTCGGCCGAAGCTTTTGAAGAATTGCATATGTGTTTGAAAGACGGCAAGGCAATGCATGTGGCTATTACAACTTGATTGATGCGGTGACGGAGATGAGACGATCATGTTCGAGGTAAGGAAGATGCGAAAGTAACAGATTTAATGGGATCTAATCCATCGTGATTTCAGTCTTTCCTCAGGAATGAAGCACAACATCACCATTGCGATCGATTATAAGGTTTGACGAGTAAAATTAGGGACCGCTATTTAGCTGCGCTGCGGGATAGTCGTTATCTAGCGGGGCTGCTTGTTGCCTAACTGCAAGATATGCGCGCCGCCAACTTGCAGTCTCATCGGTTCGGCTTAACATTTTTCCGCTCCCAGCCACAATTTAGTGCCAGCTCTGTATTTCAATATCAACTTAAATATTTTGTGGAACAGATTAAGGAAATATTTCAGGTGTTGAAATCAAGACTTCGATTGTCCAACAGAAAACCATTCATGGAGGCTCTATTCAAGCAACAATATTGATGTATCACCATGAAAAGATTTATCCAATTATAAGATAGTGATGGAAATTACCATTAGTATGGACAGGATGGAATTAGGTATTGACACGAAAATTGAGCCTGAGCAAATTGCGCGACTTATGTCGCACCAGAAAGGCAGACGGAGCAAGTTGCTCAGCTTCTGGATACGGTACATAGTTTGCCATCCAAATCATACTGTTCCCTATATCTTCTTATATTTAAGATCTAAGCCTTCTCCTTGGGCAACCAGATACTCTTTGCATTGCACCAATGCTTCCAACTCAACAATTCTCATTCCATCCCAATCCTGCTACGCTCCAAAGATGCCGTTTCATGGCGTCTCCGATCATATACACTAACAATTTCGGATTTGTGGCTCTCGTAGGAAAAAGAGTTGGGAATAGTCTCCTACTCAAAATGACTCCGCATCTGCACATATCCGAATTGGAGAGAAAGCCACGGTGACGGTGACCACCACGTAAGGCTGAATTCTACCATGAAGTCCATTGTGTTCTGTCTCTCTATTGATACTGTTTCAAATGCAGAGCAGACCTCCAGATACTTCAAACGGGGTTCAAATTACAAGTTGAATGTAAAAGCAGTCTCAATTAGACATCGCTGGGAAAGCCCACGACGTACCCCGCGTTATGCAACGGAGAGCCAGCACTTTTTATTGCATCACCACGATTTTCATCCGCCGTATCATTGCCGACCACTTTTCTGCCATTTCCCCTGTTGTGGAGATGTGATGCAGTCAGCACGGTTACAATTGGGTCCTCACATTACCCACATAACGATGTGCTCGAGCCAAGATCTATTTATTTGACAATTGAACAAAAAACACTACAATGGAGACCCATGCATTGTGGGCGTGTAACGATGATTGTACGTGAATGAGATCCGCTCGGGTGTCGAATATGCGGGGAACCTAGCCATTGCTTAAGTCGCTTCAAATTCGTAAACAAGAATGAATGGAAATATTGAGTTGGACAGCCTTGATATTGCATCTGTGGTGTAATGGGACCTTGGTAAAATTGCGGCCACTGTTCCCAACCTCCCAGTGGATCAAATGCCCTCAATCAAAAGATGGTTTCTTCCTCGTGACGAGTATGATATTAGAGCCAAGTAGGCTCTATGGGTGAAGGTTTGAAAGAGGTCTTGTGTTTTATATTCCCGTACTAAGATTTCCATCCGACTCCACCAAGGTATCTACTCATCATCATTATTATTATTATTATTATAATCTTACATCACCAAAATAGGACCACAAATTTTATAACCCAAACGACCCTTGACCTTCCCCCACCCTACTCATCCTGACACTACTAATCTTGGTATTGGTCGTCTTCGTGATGCCCATTCCCCAAGAAGAGTCTTCTTCACTACTAAGACTTCTCGCGTCACTAGTATCTCTATTTCTCCCTTTTCCTCCACTCCATCTCCCCGCATGCTTAGATGCTCGCTTACTCAATTCGGTATTTCGAGGATCTCGCCCTTGTCCACCTTCCAAATCGATATCATGCGCATATCTATCATTATGATGTTGCGAAATTTCATCCGAAGTGTCATCGTATTGATCACCAATCTTCTGCTGTCCAGTTGCGATAGTTGTCGTGATACCTGAATCCTCAGGGATATCATCCCTTAATTTAACATCGTCGGTATCTTCTCCCGACCTAGCGGCTCTCGAACTTCCCGAATTTACGCCCAGACTCCTTTGCTTTATATATCCGGCTCCTTTGGCATCCGAATAGCCAGCCCAGTTTTTACTCGGGTCACTAGGTCCTTTTGTGGAGCCACCAAACAGATTGGATCGTTGAAAGAAATTGCGGAAAAGGGGGCGTAGGGTGGCAACCGAGCAAGCCGTAATACCGATACCTGTTTCGGCAGTGGACCAGATAGCTACATCAACGGTAGCGAAGAGGAAATCGGCGATATTGGAGAGGCCGCGGAGGTATGGCATGCGAATAATAGTTGCGGTTGAGGCACTATTATCATTCATGTAAGTAAATGCGAGTCCGGCGCTCTAAAGTGGGAACGGGGGTTGAGATGAGGCATTAAGTAGAAGAGGTAAACGGAGAAGAAAGCGAAAGCACATACACAGCACCCATTGACAGAATGATTGCCACACTCATCTTGTCTCTCGGGGTCATCTGTAAATTCCACACCACAAATATCGGAATAAGACTCAAGATCCAGTCCGAGGCACAAGTGATGGCACTGTATGCATATCCCGCAACGACTGGAATATTGGAGTCTATACACTTCCCCGTTCCATCCGTATACTTCGTCCAGAAATAGTTCGAAGGCTGGCATTGAAAGATGAAGACGAGGAAATAGAAGAGACCGCCTATTTCGCACACCACAAGAGTCGTGAGGATAATGTAGCGATGGAGTGGTATGTTTGAGAGGCGCAGGAGGAAAACAGCAATAGAAAGCTTAAGGGCCATGTTGGAGATGACATACACGGGTTCGCATAGCCACCAGTACTGAGAGAAAGAATCAGCAAAGGTATAAAATGAAGGAAGGTAGTCATTTGATATTAAAAGGTGATTAAACTAGGCGAGTAAAAAGGCCTGGAGTCCCCCCCTGATGAGGATATCCCAACAACAACGAAGAAACCTCATTATTCTTTTCTCTACTCGTCACAGCTTGAACTATTGGTGTTCAAGAGCCCGCAAATTACAATTTAAGTAACCAAACAGAGATGTAAATACCTTGAGACCAATTGGGACACGTTCGGGCGGAATATTCCAAACATGTTGGCCACTTCCATAAGTTACAGACAGGAGCGCAAATGAAGAATAGACCATGAAAAATGCCTTTTAGAGGAGCAGTTAGCAAATGCACCTCATGGTAAATTCGATTATAACGTAAAAGAAGAGAAAACGAACCCAAGCAATAACAGCTAAAATATCATCCCAACCAAAACTTTTGGTAACACACGCCCGACAATATGTTCGTAACCAGACGGAAAGCGTCGTCAACACAATGAAAAGTATCACAACTCCTTGTATTTGTGGTCCTCTATTTTCGTGTGACACCTCCGCCCGTGCCAGTAACTCCAAAGACTCCATTCTTCTAGTTGACAGTGGCAGTAGTAGCCAGTTGTATTGAAACCGGCACTGGCAGTTGTTGTCAAACCTCCGAAGATATCCCAACTTCTCCACGAATATTACAATAAATCGAACGTCAAAACTCGAACCGCGATGTGTGGACAAACCTTAGTTAATGTGACTTTGACAAGAGTAATAAGACCCAAAGAATGTACTTTTACTTGCGAAATCGTTTAATCGGGAGGATCCACGACGACATTTGAAGCATTCATGATCCCTCCGATGCAAGGAGCCAGGTATGGTAAATGAAGTTCAGGTATAAATCTAGATCTCGGCCACTTTGCCCCAGAGTGGAGTTATAAGAGCAGATCTGGTAGTGTACGGAAAGACGGGAGAGCAAGGCGTGATCAAAGCGTTAAGGAAGTTTGCTATTTACGAGCGGTGATGTCCCAAATGGGAAGATATGACCGTTCCTAGAATTCTACATCACTGTCTTGGTGACATGTGGCAATACTTGCTAGGTACCGGCACTGAAGATAGGGTTGTTAATACTAATACGCTGATCTCAAGTCCTGTGTGCAAAACTTCAACGGACAGTGATGTTTATCGTCAAGGTTATTCCGCCTGTCAAATTTCAATAAACCAACTTAACTGCTAAAATCATCAACTACAACAACTAAAGATGAATCAAGATGTAGTCAAGTAGGGGTAAGAGTAACTTGGGTTTAGGGCATGAGCTAATCAAGTCAGGACCCAGTATAAATAGTTTCTAGCTGGAATTATCACGAATTCGTGTAGTGATCATGCAAAGCTTTGCCCATCCAAATCAAAAGCTGGATCATATCGATAATTTTTATATTCGTGAAGAAGACTTTAGTATTTCACATCATTACTGTATTTGATCGTTATGACCTGCAAACTTGAAAGAACCCAACTGCCAAATTCTTAGGATCTTCTAATACTGTAGAAATAAGAAGAGATCAACTCACTTACAAGTCACTACCAGTATACGCTGTATTTCCTTTCTGTTTGATCAATAAGTCCTGGGATAAGCCTTGCGAATGTGCCGTGGTTGTGTTTTATGTGCTACTGTAGTGACTACAGTTGATGCTAGATTGTTCCGCCGCCGAGAAGCATTGATGTCGAATGAAATTTGGGTATAATTTCTTACGGTGAAATCATCAATGTTGACGATCGTTCAGCATACTTAACGATATCTACCAATGTAAACATTCTCTTCTCCAAAGTATACCAGACTCTCGAACATATTGTCGCACGGTCGATTACAGACGGGAGGCGGGAGGCGGGAGACCTACTGACTGACAGCTGCCACCGTACCGGTATATCGCTACAATCACAACGATGTGATATCGAGTCATTCCAACTCACAAATTAGATGTTTGACGACTCTCGAATTTTATAAATCCTGGTACTGATATATCACCTGGTATACCATATACCGTGCCGCAGGTTGAGCTCGTGACAAAGGGTACATATTGAAAGTTTGCGTGGATCCTTAATTCGGATCTTATTTCTGACCTAATCCGTGATTTGGTACATATACGCGAGTAGGGTTGTATAGTTATTGTACGAGATTTGACTTGTTTCATTTTCGATAATATATTCTATTCGCCATCTAAAGATTCTGGAAGTTCATAAGAACAATCATTTGCTCTCAGTCAGATAATTCCGGATTCAATTTCCGTTCAAAATTGCCAAGCTTTTAGTTCAGCTATGGGGAATGAAAATCTGGAGACTGAGTTTTTCCTTTCTATCGATCCTGATTCCGATCACTTCAAGAAACAAGGGTCGGTAAAAACCATCAACAGTTCTTACGTACATACATATACAAGGGGCAAAATAGAGTAATTTTTCGCTTCATATGATCGTCTACCTCCGTACAGTGTTACAGTGTAGTACCGGTAGTGTACACAGACCGAGGCACAAGGAAAGATAACCCTTTGAAAAGGAGGGAAATCTTTATGCATGATACTCACATCCGTATCACACTTTGGGGATAACTTCATATTTTAAAGAGGGGCCCGGGGAATAATCCAGTTCCTCCAAATGGGTGACTTTATTGTCGATTCCCTCAGTCTTCAGAGAGTTCACGAGTTCACGAGTTCACGAGTTCACGAGTTCACGAGTTCACATCGAAATGTCTATACAATTAACGACTTGATATAAGTCAATTCGAATTCAAGTCTTTTGCACGAGTTTCTATGTGTGACATTGAACCATGAGAAAGTCGTCGGTAGTCTACAAACTTAGCTCAAGCACTCGAGTTCGGGGAGATAATTTGGTAAGTCTTGATTGGCTTCCAGTTGTAGAGCTTCTGGAAAGTATTATTTTGTAGCACAGAAATTGGTAAGATCTTACTACTTGAGAACTAGCGAAAGGGACCTTCCTTTTTGATTGAGAACTACTAGCTAATCCATGACGCCCCCCCACCCATATCCACTACTATCCACTGAGAAGCTGCCATAAAACTCTATCGAAACGGATATTACTTTTCCACCATCTAGGTACAAGCATTAATTCCCGACCTCGTGGTACCGCCCCTTGCTATTTTCTTCAAACCGGAAGGTCGGACGGCCTGCTTTGTTCAAAATGATCAAAGACTACAACTGCTGTACCTTTCGATGAAACTGGCAGGTCACAGTAGATCGAGCTGCTTTGGGCTCGCATATTTCCAACCCGCGATTGAAAAACGACTGCAGAAAGTAGGCCCCACTACATGTTCCTTTAGCAAATGGAGGAAGAGGAGAAAGATTCAATTGACTCATATCAGTGTTACACAACATTTGAATGTCAACCCAGCCGCTCACTAGCGATACAAATCATCGTTGTACGTACAGACTACAGTTTATGATTCGGTCTATGTTCTATCTACATACTAGAGTCTAGGGGTTACCAGCGACACGCGAGCTGATTCCTTCCGGTAGTTTGGGGTTGACCTTTCTATCGGGACCCTGCATGCCCGAACGATTAGATCCTAATCTCAGTCAAGAATGGGGGGGGGGGGGGCGGGGGGGGCATTGGTCATGACTCTGCCCCTTGGATGCTCGGATATCATGCATGAGCTCTCGATAGTTCGTTACTCGTACTCCATATGCCTTCTCCCCCGTCAGTTGCTAGCACTGCCCCACTCGTTGATTTACTGATAATCACAAGGTATCTAGACTCTATCACTGGACTCTGTAATCTTCCATTACAGGTTGGATATTAAACATCTGGACGAGATCATCGTGAACAGAGTAGTCAATCAGTCAGTCAGTCAGTCAGTCAGTCAACTATCAGCTATGAGATGTGAGCTTCCCTTTTCCTTCCCCTTCCCCATCCTCCCCCTCCCCCTTCCGATCTAGCCATTTTTCCTTCTCCTCTCTTTATCCTTCCCCTCTTCCCACATCCCCCTTCTCTACCCCTTTTCACATTTCTGTTCTTGTCTTTTTCCTTTTTGATGAATCTTATCAAAATTTGAAGATTTTGAAATAAATTCAAAAATGTCTCAAATTTTCGAATCCTTTCAATCAATATACTAGCTATCAACTATATTATTATTTAATTAGCTTATTAATAATAAGTTGAAACTCTAGTTTACTGATTTACGTTAATAGCTAACAATCATAGCTATCAGCTAGCTGACTGATTGGCCATTCTGATCGTGAAGCATCTACAACACTAACTGTTTGGCCCATACAAGTCCATCGCAACACATAAAGCTTTGTGATAAACATATGATGTCGATTAAACATAAAATTGTGCAAGCCATCTATTAATCTGATTTAATCTTGATATCTTGTAAAGAGTGATCTCGGCTTTCTGTTGTCTACCTATTAGTTAGTTGGCTGTTAGTTGGCTGTAGATAGGGAATTGTACATCTTGTCTCCTTTATATCATTACATGCAATTTTACACCGACCTCCACAAGATCCACAACTCCGATGCAGATAGCACATTGACAATTTGAAAATCGTAAACCTTCACTGGCTTTTCATAATACCTCATCCTGGACGCTTATGCGTTGAACTTCTATGTTCTACCTTAACAATGTATCCTCCAAAATCCAGATGTAGGCAGCGGATCAACAGATCTCATTTAAATAGGTGTACAGTACTCGAGTAGTACTCAACCATATAACGAACATACATAATGGATAACCAATCAGCAGGCGAGATATCAACAGTCCTTTGTATTTCTGGCTGACTCGCTGACGCTATCTCACCGGGGTCACAAGCCGGCTGCTTAGCAGCAAAGGTTTGGTCTCACAACATTCTTACAAACGCGAATGCGGTTGCTATCGCTACTCTTTCCCCTTAAAGCAATGATGGCTGAAGTAGGCCAGTACAAAACAGGAACAATCAAGCGCATCTATTCGCACTATCTAAATTACACCATACTCAACCAATGCCATAGATAATCATGAACTTCTTCCTAGAGTCGGTTCTTTTAAATCTAGTGATCTGAGTCCTTCCCTTCAAAGAATAACTCGACGTTGCTAGTTGTACTTTCACATCTCAATTCCACATTCACTACCATTCGTTTTATATTCTCAGGCTATTATTTTCCATCAAAAGGAGAAACTATACACACCTATTGATTTTATCATCTCCACGAGCAAACCCGAAACTTGAACAAAATCCTAGCAAGATCCTGATCCCCTCAGCCAACACCCGAACACACAACAAAAGCCTTGCCAAAGTTATTGGACCATACGAAATATATATCTGCGGGAGCATCCACGGGGTGGGAAGATATTTTGACATCAGAAACATGTTGCTACTACCAGTACAGCATATATGAACGAAAGGAATTCCAATGTTCTCCTTCGACTTCGAGATTCGAGGTTCTCGTCTGATATTATTAGTGTCAACAGTACTAATATTTAGTTAAAGTATTAGAGACTAACTTTGCTGTATGACTAGTCGGACTTCGGGTACTATTAGATGAAAATATCTTGTAAGTTCAAGCATGAGATGAGGTATGATAATATCGTCTAATAATTCACAGCGAGCAGCTTCAAGGATGAATTCTGTTAAACTTGCGGTTTGAAACACAGATCGGTATCTCATACTATTTCACCAAGCAACATCGTCGGGCAAGACAAGTACAATTCGACGATGAAGATTTACACAAAACATGTATGAGGTCATAAAAATAGAGAAAACATATCTTTAAACACAACGTATTTTGACATTCATGATTTCATGAGCAAGACACATGTAACAATAATTCCATCTCCATTCATGATATAAATCCACAGTACACTCTTGCTCCCCGAGAATTTGCCAATTCCAACAGTGAAACAAAATCAGAGAAAGGGTCAATGGCACGCTACTGGCGCATCCGAGTGGTACGTGTTTTTTACCATGTACAACACCGAGTGCATCGAGGCGCACAAGATCTCGGCTCATCATCACAGTCCAAACTATGTCTCTTTGGTAAATTCGACTTGTGAACTAGGTCCAAAATAGGGCTTTGGAGTTTAATGTGTGGATTATCTGATGTACATATAAGTACAAGGCTAATCTGTACCCATCTTTCGTTTGTTGCCATCCCCAAGTACCCATTCTGGATATGGACACAGATGCCGCGACACCAGCGGAGAGTCTCCTCAGTCCAATCGATATTGAAATCATCTTGTAGTATAGTTTACATTGAACATATCCACCACCAATTTACTAATTGATCATCATGGCCTGGCCCGCTCCGCTCAATCACTATTTTCTACCCTTTTTCCCCGCTCCTGCCCTGTCCATCTTTTTCCTCTCCCTCTCCATGTTCCTCCTCTCATTTTGACGCCGTATTTCCTCCTTCACTTCTCTTTGCCTTCGCTCCTCGTAAGAGTCAGCTCTTCGCTTCGCTGACGCATCATCGTTCTTTGACCCTTTTTCTGTCGTATAATCCGTCACGCTCTTCTTGGCACTTTGGAATCCGTCCATCACTTTTCCTAAAGTCCCATCTAATGAATATCTCTTCGAAGTCTGAGTCTCTCCCCCACTACTTGGAACTTCTCTCATTCTCAGGGTGCGCTCAGGTGCTGGCGGTTCAACGTCTGGGAGAGGCGTCATGTTTGCCCATGATCGGAATCTAGGATCGCGGAAAAGTGTGCCTTGGCCGAAGGACATCGCGGATGAAGCGAGGAATGAGAGTTGAACAGCGGCGGGCATAAATGATGTAAAGAGCAGGGATAGTGCAGGCATACCCCACATCATCGCATTCATCATGCCGGGTGTAAGAGTATTGATACCTGTTTCTCCGCCTTTCTGTGGTAGCCTCAAATCAGCTCTTCAATTCTTAGTAGGATATGTTCATGTGGGATGGATGGGAGAAATAGAACGATCCTAACTTACTCTCAAAAGAATATGCAACATTGCACTTGTGGCAAGAGGTAATATGAAATAAGGATCCGGGACAGTCAAATTGTAGAACCACAAGACTCCCCCATCCAGCAAACCCGGAACAGGTACATCTGACATCTGTCTCAATAATTTCCACGTTCCGTATCCAATGAATACTTGCACCATCGGCACAAAACTTTTCCACATTTTGATCCCCGCCCGATTGTACATTCGCTGCATTTCTGTTCTTTGCAACATCATCTCGGCTGTATCGCCTTTAGTTTTCGCTTCCATCATCAGCGCTTGAATTGGAGCAGTGAATTCCTTAATGGCAGCCATTCGAGATGCATTTTCCGCGGCATCGAGGAAAGGCTTGAATAGAATGACTCTCCATAAGACAGCTGTTAGTCCGATGGATACCCACCAAGGAGTTCCGGCAAAGACATGTACATGCTCCAGCGTCCATTCTATGACAGAGGTAGGACCCCATCCATAGTCGAGGCCAAGAGAGTGTAGGTAACCAATGTGTTCGGGCGCGGTGAGAATATCAGGAGTGATATCAGCAACGTCGATCTCGAGTGGGGCAGGTTTGTATTCGAATGAAGAGGCTTCGATTGAGGAGATTGAGGAATTTACGGGAGGTATGGCGGAGGGTGCAGTTGATGCAAAACGTATGGAGGTGGCATTTCGTGTGAATGTATTGGCTTTTGAAAGGGAAGATCGGGCAATTGACTGTGAAAATAATGTGCTATTGCCTTTATTTGAAAGAAGCGTATTATCTCTAATGGATCGCTGTACATTTGAAGAGAACTTGTTATATCAAAGGAATCAGTCAAAGCTGTTCCAGTTGCCCTTGCGGGTTGCGCTATGAGGAAAACAAATACCTGTCTAATTCCATATGATTCAATCCGCCGTCTACCCAAGGCCACCGATTGATGAGAACATCTTAAACCTCTGCTGGGTATCATTCTTGTGTGAATGGGTGGTGAAATATTGGATCTTAGTTCGGTATCGCAAAAATTATTTGGTGGTGGATAAGGTTATGGGATTGATAGAATGGATCGGATCGCGTAGCATAAAGCCTGCATAATAAATTTGTGGTGCAAGTAGAGAATACCGGGTACAGGTTTGAAAAACACAACATCAGCAGAGGAGTAATAGCAATATATTTAATAATTATTCACAGGACTCTTATACATAGACAGGTAGACAGGTATATAGGTAGGTATTATATTATACATCACGTATAAAGGAAATGAGATCTATTATCTGTTATTTTCACTGATATTTTCATGATTCAAGCTACAAATCTTTGAGCTATTTCCCCCAATTCCCCAGTTAGATCCATTAGAAAACGTAACTTTCACCTCTGTTTGATACAAAGTCCCTCAGCCTGGTATTTCCAGAACTAACTTTGTATACGTGGTCTCTCCCCCCAATGCTCTCCATGATTTCTATCAATCTCTTTTTCGGAAAAGAGCTGGGCATAACTCCAAACGCCGTTATATCCTGCACATCTTATAACATATTCCCTCATTCAAGGCTCGTCAAGTCATCTAGATTCCCCTCTCTCCACTTGCGCTCCATTGGGCTATCTCTAACTTCAATTCCTGGTCCTACAGATCTTCGCGTGGGTGGGAAAATCTATGTGAAGGAAGTTAATCAGCACTGAACAACCAGACAAGACACGAGAAGAAAGGAAGGGCCCTTGGTCATTCAATAATCATAATTTGACGTTATAGATTCTTGAGCAGAGGTATCAAAAGAACGTTGAAATGTTCACTCCTACCTTTGTATTACTCCACCCCAACCTAAACGCTGCCTCATGAGCAAATAGCTCTCCGAATCCCAACATAAGTCCATTGACGAATGGCAATACAAGATTGATTGCAGCACCCCGGAGTAACCCCCAAAATGTAGGAGGAGAGTAAAGAATCATCTGCGGAGAATTCGATGAGGGCGGAGAAGGGGAAGTCTCATCTTCATTGCGAGAATATTGCTCTGAGTCGGAGGAAATCGTTATCCCGGATTCGGCGAGTAGGTTAAGTTGCTCGTCTGAAGACATTTTTGTTTATATAGAGTAGAGAGTGTTGTGTTGAGTGGTGTGTACTATTGATGCGCTTCCGAATAAGATTATCTTCAATTTTCTGAAGGTATCTACCAGTTTTGATAGCTTGATAGCTTGATAGCTTGATGTTGTTGACTTACCGGTATAAGTGAATTTGATAGTCACGGAAAAATGATAATCCATCACCCCCACCCCCCCGATTTGATAATCGCCCCGCCAAAACAAACCTGACGTTATCCGAAAGCTGCCTCGTTGGGTTTGTCTTGTTCTTCGTGGTTCGTGGTTCGTGGTACCTACTACTAAAACCTTTAAACCATCAAAAAACAATCAAATCATCAAACCATCAAACCATTAAATCATTAAATTGTCAAAAGGCATTTACAATTATCACACATCTTCTCAACTACTTTTTCTATTTATTGAAAGAATCGATCTCGAGGAGAAAGTATTCAGTATTATTCTTTCTGAATCAACGGCAACATCACAAGATTAAAGCAACCATGGCGGAGAATGATACTCATACTCATGATGAATTGATTTCGCAGTTTTGCGGAATTACCAATGTTTCGCCATCAGAGGTGAGTTTACAAACAAACAAACTAACTGGGGACAAATTTTGCAAGATCCTTATATCTGTAACATATGATTATTGATCGCTGATTCATTGTCCCTTCTCGATTATAGGCCCAACAATTTCTTACCGCAAGTCAATGGGATTTTGCAGGAGCTATGTCGGAATATTTCACTTCTTACGAAGAAGAACACCCAACAGCAGCTACATGGCACAGAGAAGAAGAAAGTCCACCACCACCACCTTACACTGGTCCAAGAACTCTTGATGGTAGACCTGCTCCCGATAATGGTAAGCAACCGGCAAAACCATCAGGTACCTCCGGCAGAGCTGGAGGACGTGGAGGCATCGCAACTCTTGGATCTTTGAATCAAAGCTCTTCTGGTCATGGTGCTCGTATGGACGATGATGATTCCGACGATCCAAGTTATACGCCGGATGACGAGCCAAGAGATTTATTTGCTGGTGGTGAAAAGTCAGCTTTGGCCGTTCAAGATCCGTCGAAGAAGAACGATGCGAGAAAGATTGTTGGTGATATCCTTAAGCAAGCCAAAGCGTGAGTCTCTTCCATCACCTATTTGTAGACTTGCCATTCTTACCGTTTGCAGAAATATCAGAGACAGAGACAACGGAGACCCACCTCCAGCGGCAGGACCTTCTCGATTCAGTGGCAGTGGTCAAACGCTCGGTGGTGACGACGCCCCTTCTCAAGTGATCCCCGATCCTCATCCCCCATCAACTACTTCTCAGAATCCGTCAAGAATCTTACACCTTTGGGAGAATGGATTCAGTGTTGAAGATGGCCCACTTCGTCGCTTCGATGATCCGCAAAACGAGCAAGACCTTCAGTTGATTCAAAACGGTCGTGCTCCTCTTCACCTGATGAATGTTAGACCAAACCAAACTGTGGATGTTCATTTGCACAAACATGATGGACCTTACAAGGCTCCACCCAAAGTCTATAAACCCTTTGGTGGATCGGGCCAGCGACTTGGTAGTCCTACACCAGGGGGATCCTCAAGTTCTACGGCTACACAAGCTTTTACCTCAGCACCAGCACCAATACCCGCTTCAACAACGAGCCAAGAGGTTCAGATTGATGCTTCGCAACCGACACTTAACCTTAGAATTCAACTTGCAAACGGCACGCGTATTCCCGCTCGATTCAATGCCACGCACACAGTCGGCGATGTATATGATTTTATTGGAAGAGCATATCCTGGAAGTAACGAGCGCGCTTGGGTACTAGCAACGACGTTCCCAAACAAAGAACATACCGAGAAGAATCAGGTTTTGGGTGAAATGTCAGAATTCAAGAGAGGTGGCACAGCCGTGCAGAAATGGACTTGAGAGGCGCATGTACAAGGGCTGAATAGGACTTTAATAGACATACTCGTAAAGGTTTGCGACAAAGCAGCATCAACCATGGCATAGGATAGATTTGCTAGCAATATCCGACGGCGTTTTAAAGGAACTCTGGGATAAGTGAGTAAATGGTATTTCAAGGCATAGATAGATAGCTAGTCTGATATCTCAAAATGACAAACACAAAATTTATTTTAGTACATAATTGTGTTCTATCTATGTGAACATCGTTTGACATCAACAGGTTTGACATCAACAGACCTTTCATATTTGTGCAGTAGATGCAGTCACGGAAGACAACAGGCAAAATAAAAGACCTTCGATACCAAACGTTGGAATTGGAGGATCACATTTGGAATATTCATCTGACAATGGCAAAAGTCCTCCAAGACTCAATTGTTGATGAATGTTTTGAGATTCTCAAAGGTTAATTTCAAAGAACGAAGCAGAGTTGATTTTTGAACGTATCAAACCAGGGCATCAACTTATGATGATAGTTTTCTGATTCAAACTAATCAGACATAGCAACTATTATAATATAACATCAATCAACAATCTCACTGCCACACTACTTGAGCAATGATATGATATTCCTCACCAATGAATGCTTAGTCATCGCCATTAATTATTTTGCCGCGCGGACCCCAAGGCCTCAAACTTATAAACTTCGACTTGTAACCTTTATCTTTCCCAGCAAACATTGTCATGTTTAAAAGGTTTATTATCAAGCCTCAAAACATTTCTCTATAACGCCATTATGAGCTGTTTAATTCTATTTATGGACGACGGTATCTGGCAACCTCAATCTCCGTGGAGTCATCTTGTCATCTCCTGCCCATCTCCTGTCTGCCTGTCATACCAAAACCTTCTCGAAACCTGGAACCAGCCCCCGCCACGGTATATATATTTACGTGTCTACAAGGAAGAAAGCCCAATAGTTCAACCCAACCACAATCACCTCGTAGCGGTTGAGTGAGTGTCTGCAGATTTCGATGCTGAAGCTTGTATTTCTAAGAATATCACCACAATCCCATCCTCGAGAAGGAAGCGAGAATTCACGTGAAGAGAAGATGAATCATTTGATACGACACACTCGAGGCTCCTCAAGGGCCATGTTCATTATGTATGTAAGCGCGGGCAAAGAAGGCATTTGCGAAGATTGAGCCGCAGCGCAGCGGTACTCGGCCACCACAAATTATGTGTACGGATAATGTAAGAAAAGGATCCCTTGTCAGCTGCATACAATAATAGCAGACTACTACTTTATAGCTCACAAGAGAGGAAATCGCACCGTAACTTTTGATTGCAAAACACTTAAGTCTGGTCAATCGAGATTTAACCTCTCTAGCAACTCTTTTCATTTTTCCATCAAGAATTTTCACTTCCCTACATCCATTAGATCCACAAAAATGGTCGAAACAAGTCAACACACGGCTGGGATAATCGATTACCAAGTACTTGATGATATTACGTTCAATCCGGAGTCGGTGTTGATGCTTGCGGGAGGTGATAGAATGGGTTTGAGTGACAGTGATGGTGCCGATGTCTCTTACACTCAAACTAAATCTACCAAAATGACATTGGCTCAATCTCCTACTTGGGGAATTCATTGGAAGAAACCATCTTTTATTGCATTCATGCTCGTTGCTGGCCTTGCCCTATCACTCACCCATCACTTTTATTATATGTCGCTGAGTAATGAATTGACTGGCGATGAAACAAAGCAAGCTTGGCCCACGCGTATTGGCACTGGACTTGCGTTTCTAGTCACATCGTGTCTCACGGCTGCAACAAGTGCTGCTCTTGGTCAATATATCTGGATGGTTGTTAAACATCAACCATTGACTATAAGTACTGCTTTCTCTCAGATGTTGAGGTTATCATACTAATATTTGCGCATCAGAAAACTTGGATCGGCTGTTTGCATTGTCAACAGATCCAACGGCAATGTTTAGTATCGAGCTCTTCAAAGACGCGAAACTTGCTCTGATATTGGGTGTTATTATTTGGTACGTACTAGCGAACTCACTCATCGTCTGGCGTAACGAGGAGATTAGCTCATTACATACAGGTTGTTGGGTCTTGCAAGCGTTGCCCCTCCGGCTACCTTAACAATCGTCGCAAGGAACATCTCACAAGAAGTGCATTTGCCAGTCCTTGATTTCTCAAAATCTACTTGGAATAATTCCATGGATGGTCAGTGGAACGCAGTCTCAGTTACCAACACCATAGCTCTAAATACAGCCTCAAACAACAACGTATTGGAATTAGCTCGACAGGTATCCGGGTCAGAATGGTCATACACCTTGCAGTTTTATGGCCCTTCTATCAAATGCAATGAACCGAACAACACAGAACAGATCTTGTTTAAAAATCTTACCCAATATTTTGAGCAGGACAACATTTTTACTTACAATGATCGAGACGATAACCGTACAAATAGCACATTTGGTGTAGGGTCTGGCAGACTCATTTACGCATCGTGGAGCCGTGTAAGTATAATCGGTTTTTTTATTTCACACTACACTACCCCAAGCTCCACTTCCATATACCATCTTTCATATCCTCTTCACTTCATAATAATACTTTTCTTCCTTCTTTGTTTCCACCCTTAAGTTTCCCTTGATGGGGGTCACTGACTCATGTTTTAGTGGTATGCAGCAGCCACACCGAATGATGGAAATCTTCCACTTTCATTTCGAGGTTTTGCCTTATTATATCCTCAATTATGGGTTCAAACTTCAACCTCAGAATTGGTGTGCACCGCGGTAAATGCCTCGTTTCAGATCGCAGTATCGTATGTAGATGGTGTTCAGCATGTCACCCATCAAGATATAGAGATTATTGGGGAATATGACCTCTTTTATGCAGATGTTGGCAACATACTAGGTGGAACTACCGAAACAGATTCTAATGGAGTCATCACCACAAGCGCAAAAGGGGGCGTGGTCAAAGTCAAGTGGAATGAATACCTTCCACATATGTATGCCCTTGGAGGTATACTTGGCGGTAACATTACCCTAAGAGACAGTTATCTTACCAACAGTGAAGGAGTTCAGCAATTTTCTGGATACGGAACAACCAATATTCTTGGAACGGGATTAATGGCTTGTGACGAAATCGCGAATACCCCGTTCAAAGATGAAAATTCATGGACTGTTCGAAATATTTCAACGACTTTTACTAATACTTTCACTTCGACTACTCAACCATGGCTATGCCGAAATCGAACCTTGGCGCATGGTATTGAAGACTTAGCGAACAATATCACCATCAGTTATCTCGGTTCTCCAAATTTGACAAGTTACGATGTACTGCAAAACATCATTACTTCTAACACAAGCAATTACTATGTGTATCACCCCTTTTGGCTTCTTATATCTTACGGTTCGGCTCTGTTGTTTTCTGTCATAGCTGTACTCATCGGAGTTTACGCCATACATTCCAACGGAGTGGTACACTCGAATTCATTTTCGGCCATTATTGCCACCACACGGAACCCTGAATTAAACCAATGTCTGGGTCGATCATCGCTGGGTGCTGACCCATTGCAAAAAGATGCTGGCAACCGTAGAATAAAATTTGGTCCCATGCAGAATCAGACTACAGCTAGCGATTCGAACGCTGCCGATGGAGATTTTGAAGTTCAATGGCAGAGTGATGAGAAAATACCCCACGTTGCATTTGGGTTGGAGCAGAATGTTGGACAACTGAGAAAAGGAGAGCTTTACATTTGACGTCAAGACTTACTAGTCCATTCAATACTCGGATATATTGGCACGCACATACAGAATCAGGCTACTCGTGTTTCTTTGTTTCTGCGACCATAAAAAACACAGAGCTCTGCTCTCTACTATTTTCAATTCCCAATCTCTGTCGCCGACAGTTGATGTATTTCATGTCAAGGATTTGTGGAGTGAAATGAAGCATGAAACCCAGACAGCCGTACACGCACTGTCGAGCCAGCCTAAGTGGGCGATCTTGTGGTTGGTCTAATTCATCAGTCAAAATTCGTAGCCGTGCCAATTACTCTAGACGCCTCCAAGTCTCCCTGTAATTGTCCAATCTTATCCTCCAATGCCTTCACACAATCTGGCCCCAATGGCATACGAAGAAATTCGTGACCATCGACGACAGCCGTGATAATTGCGCGCGCAGCTTTATCAGGGTCTCCTTTCACAAAGTCCGGAATGGACATGATGTTTACAGTTGCATTAACCATCTGCTCAACCGCAGTATCCTTATAAGCATCGCTAAACCCATGGCTCTCTTGATACTGAGCTGGTTTAATGATCCTGCTTGCGAAAGGTGTTCGAAATGCCCCTGGTTCTATAATCAGGACTTTGATGCCGAAGGTCTTGACCTCATGAGAGAGGGACTCGTAGACCGCCTCGATGGCAAATTTACTCGCGGAATATGATGATCGTGCTGGGCGGGCTATGAATCTTTTCGTGTGGGATATGTCTCGTTAGTGGAACTATAAGTGCACCCAGAAGAATGGGAGCTAGAGACAATGAAGGGGATTGAAAAAGCCTTACCCTGCGCCACTGCTTATAAGAATGATATTTCCTGAGCCCTTGGCACGCATAATCGGAAGACAAGCTCGGACTGCTCGAAGAGGTCCGTAAAAATTAACTTCCATTTGATCGCGGGTTTCATCTTCACTACTCATCTATATCAGTCATTGCTACCACCCAAGATATCAACAACTGACCTCGTGTCTTCGATACCACCAATAAAAGCATAACCAGCATTATTGATTAAAACATCAACGTCATGTTCTTCAGCACACTTGGAAAAATGCTCAAAAGCATCTTTCTGAGCGGGATCCAAGGCTATCCAGATCCCACCCTTTGTGACAAAATCGGGAAAGGATGTTTCGGCTTGGCTTATATTGCGAGTGGTTCCAATGACTTTGTAGCCGGCTTGGAGAGCTTCCAAAGCGATAGATTTACCAAAGCCGGAGGAGGCGCCGGTTATTAGCCAGGTTGATGGAGGTGCTGCTACCATGGTGCTTAGTGATGTTTCGTTTTGAATGTCGAGTGGTTTGTGAGATTGTGATGATCAATAGAAGAGCTAGTTGGATTTTGTTGTTATTAAGGAGATGGATGGCTCGGCGGAGTTAACATTAACTCCGCCGTGATATTAACCCTGGGGCCAAATAAGGTATAGTGCCATCGGATTTGGCTCGATTTCGTTGCCTTAAATCTCGGTGTAAAAGGGTGTCTGGGGCATGCAACTATTGCTGTCTTGAGTTAAATCAAAATTGAGGTGGGAGAAGTTGATGGAAAAGCCTGCCACGAAGACATATGCCCATGTGAGTAAAAGTCCTTCAAGAAACAGAGTTAGCAGTCAATATAAGTTCCCTTCAGGAATGACAGATTCTGGGCGAGTGTTCGATTATACTTAAATTTGGTGTATTAGGATGTTATGAAGAGATCTATGTATACAACAAATATACTTCTTAGCAGCATTGTACGAGTGTATATCGATTATTTATTACTCTATTATACGTAAAAACTCGTCAGAAGAATTATCGCAAGCTGAGATATCACGCAAGTACGGATGTTATAGCGAGAACCTTCGAAGCGTGTTGTATATACTCGAGTACTATATAATTTCCGAGTTTAAGATGGTTACCTAGGTAGAGTAATATCTAGTGAAAGCGGAGCTCATTCTCAACACGAGGGTCATGGAGTAAATCTCCCTTCCATCCGTTTGACGTGACATTATATTTCAACTTGGTTTATGTGCAAGCTTTGAAGATAGGATAGGTAATGATAATAATTTTTGGGGGCCATTCCTGATACCACTTCGGTTATCAAAGATGATGATCGATATCATCGAATCAAGCCTCCACCCACGTTTTTTCGGTTTGATTGTCTCCTAGAAACATATGAATGACTCCGTTAGAAATTGAGATTAGATATGGCTCAGAGAGATTAAATATACAGGAGACTCTCGTTGCGCATCAAAATGAGACATGAGCGAATGAAATTTTCGTCAAATGTCCACAATATTGTTGGAACTGAAAGTAGATATATATGGCTTCACCTTGAGACTTGAGGAGTGGGCACGCAACCATCAGAGAGTGTATAAGAGCTTTCTCTATTAGTCTGCGGTGGTGTGAGGCAAAAATGATATTGCCCGCTTTTACCATAAGGTAAGGAAGTCCTCGACTTTCTTTGAACATTCGTCCTTGACGAGTTACAACTTACGAGAGGAGCTAGTAAGTTATACCCCAATCGCTCATGTTGCGCAAAATCAATCGCCCTTATTAGACTGAAGGCATGACTGTCTTATTTCCTAACATTTTGAACGAGAGCTGTAAACGCCAACAGGGAAATATCTAGAGAATAAATATCTAGAGAATGAGAGGAGAGCCAGACGAGCAGGTTATAGGTCATAAAAGATCTTTGTTGATCTACTACAGCTTCATCTGCAATCTAAACAATTACCATGTGAAGTGAAGACTGGGTGCGGGAGAGAAATATATGCAAGTCGAAGAATATTTGGCTTTCATTATCTTCATGATAAATGAACCCGATGTCAATGCTCGCCATTCAACTTGGACAATTCATCCGTGGCTTGAAATAGATTTGACGATATACATGGAGGTGGCGGTTGGGGAGGTCTATTATTTTATATCTGCGATCTAGGCTTCTGCCTTTACTTCTGCCTCTTCTTTGACTGGTCCATTCGCTCCATTCACAGTTCCTACCCCATCACTAGCCGGCGCAGCAGCAGCAGCACTCTGTGGTTTGATATGACTAGCTCTTGCTACTTTCTTCATTTGCCTCTTGCTCATAGGTAATTCGGTTGGCTTCTTCGCAGTAACCTCCGGCTCGCCATCAAAGTCAACCTCCCATTTCTCTCTCGCTTTCTTCTCATCCTCTTCACTCCACTCTCTCGGTAACACTGCAAATACCAGATACGAAGTATGAGTCCTCACTTCTGGTTCCGTTTTATGTATTAACTTTCCTTCCTTATATATCTTGCCCTCTACTAAGCTCTTGATCAATGTTGCCCTTGTATTTGGATTCTGTCTTGGCATTTTCTCTGGGGCGTCACCTTTCCTGTGGAAGCCCTGATGTCCAGTTTCGACTTCTAGTAATCGACTAACGGCTTCTTCAACGGTAGCTGGTGTAGTCTGTAGACCTCTTTGTACCCCATTATCAATGCCTATTCTTTCTCGGCGGATTTCAAAGCGCTTTGCTGATAATTCTACCATTTCAATGTCAACCCAGCCAAGTTGTCGCATGACGGATATGGTTCGTTGGACTTGTTCGATACAGGGAGAGAAGGTACATAGATGGATTGGTGCTTCGGGATTGAGGGTGGAAATGAACGGTTCAGTATTGGGTTTCGCTTGGGCCATTTCTCCATTGGGATTCTTGATGGGAGGTGGAGGAGATCGAGTAAGATGCGGGAGTGCCAACCATGGAGCAGGTAAATCCAGAAATATAGACTCAGCCTTTGGACTCTTTCCATCCACCAAGAACCCTCCTTCACATACATCTCGATGTGTAATCTCTACAATGCTATCCAATCCATGCTCTTCTAATTCCTCGGCCAATTTCGCATGTCTCGGTTCATGAAACTCGTAACTCCAAACTTTCCCTATCTTGCGCTTCTTTGTTGTAAGTTCATCAGGATATCCGCTAAAGACAGCTCTTGTAGACGCATGTGTAAAAGATCCACTACCAGCTCCTGCTTCAATTAGACTCGTCCCGGGTCTTGCGCGTATACGATGTAAGATGTAACTGTAATCGGGCGTGTAAACAACTTGGGTTCTATGTGGCAGCGAATTGGTCCAGTTCTCTGGCGTAGGCGGTAGGAAATGTATAAACCCGCTTCCAGCAGCTACAGCTTCCGTCATATCCTTGGTCGCACTCGCAGGAGTTGAAGATCCATCCTCAACATTTTCTGTAATGAGTTCCACAACTTTAGGAGTATCGGCAGTGTCCACATCGTCTCGTTTTCGTTTCTTGTCACCTCTTCGTCCTCTAGATCCAGTATCCACCTTTGATGCAAGAACTTGAGTTCCCCATGGTAATCCGATTAAAGTTGTATGTGGAAAAGATCCAAATCGAGTGTTTGTCACCTTGCCCTCTGAGTATCCTTCATCCTTTTCATCGAAGCTCTTTAGAATTGTTGGAGTTTGGAGATCCCTTTTCAAATGTAAAATTGCCAATTGATCTGAAGATGAAGTCTCTCCAGGGTAGAGAAATGGTGATCTTTTTGTACTCATATTTGCTGTTGATTGATTATATTATTGTTGTTGGACTTTCTTTTTCCTAGTCCTGATTCTATCTTTTGTCGAAAGAAATAATTTTACAAATCGCAAGGCTGAGTCAAGGTAGCAAGTAAGGCTGAAAGGTAGCCTCACAATAAAGTTTATTTTTATTTTCAGAGTAAGCAACGAATCAGCCCTTTCGTTGGCTCACCTGCTACCCCTACTCATAATTCATACCGGTATCAAACTCACACAAAGAAGTGACTCAATCTATCCAGGACCATATTTGATGACTGAACTGAATGTTTCTTCCTTTACGTTCTTTAAGACTTTCTTCTTTTTCTAATTCTCATATTATTCATTCTCTTTCAATTCGAAAGTTTACGACAAATAAGTTCATAAGGATGGATCAATTGAAGGTTCACAACTCTTTGAAGCCTGGGGGTCCAGTTCCATTTGTTCCTATTGAGAAGGGAAAGGTTTCTTGGTATGTCTGCGGACCAACAGTATATGATCACTCGCATTTGGGACATGCTAGGAATTATGTTTCAACCGATATCATACGAAGGATCATGAAAGATTATTTTGGATTTGAATTAAATTTTGTTATGAACATTACAGATGTCGATGACAAGGTGGGATGCGCAGAATTTGGGATTGGCGGGGTAATTGACTGATGATCTTTTGACAGATTATCCTTAAAGCCAGAAGACAAAAACTATTGGAGCTGGAAAAATCGAAAACATATACCGAACCTGAACTCGCAAAATTAGCAGCAGAAGCTTTCCAGTCATACGCAACCGCAAATCTCCCCGAATTATTGAAGGCTGGCACTCAACTTACGCCTAGCAACTATGCGGAAAGAAGAGATACAGCATATGGGAATGTATTGGCAGGTCGAACATTGACTGGTGAAGGGAAACCAGGAGATGCCGAAGCCAAAATGAAAATGCACATCAACAATCTTTCCCTAGCGGCGCAAGCAATACAGCAGGAGGAGATCTTTGGCGGAGCAGATGAGATACTTCTTCCCTACCTTGACTCTTTATACAAGGATTCAATCGATGCTAAAGACCATACTATTTTCACGAATGTCACACAATACTGGGAGGACCAATTCATGGAAGATATGGATGCACTGAATGTCATGCGACCAGATGTTATCACACGAGTTACCACCTATGTACCAAAGATTGCTATCTTTGTAGAGAAGATTATTCAAAAGGGATTCGCATATGAGACGGATGGGTCTGTTTACTTTGACATTACAGCATTCGAGAGAGCGGGCAATCCTTACGCACGACTCCGACCCGAAAGTAAAAATGACAAGGCCTTACAAGAGGAAGGAGAAGGGTCACTATCGAAGAATTTGGGTGGTAAGCGAGGAGCAGGAGATTTTGCTCTTTGGAAAAAGTCAAAAGCAGGAGAACCAAGTTGGCCTAGTCCCTGGGGTGAAGGTAGACCTGGATGGCATATTGAGTGCTCTGTTATGGCCTCGGATGTTTTGGGATCGAAAATGGATATTCATTCTGGTGGTATTGATCTCGCATTTCCCCATCATGACAATGAATTGGCGCAAAGTGAGGCTTATTTCTGCGAACATGAGCATGGTCCGCATGAGTGGGTAAATTACTTCTTGCATATGGGTCATCTTTCTATTGCAGGATCCAAGATGTCAAAGTCTCTGAAGAATTTCCAAACCATTCGGGATGCATTGACTATCGATTATACTCCAAGGTCGATGAGAATAGTGTTTCTGATGGGTCGGTGGAATGATGGTGTCGAAATTTCGCCAGATATGAGGCTCATGGCCGACGCATGGGAAGCTACAATTAATAACTTCTTTGTCAATGTCAAATCACTTATCATCGAAGCTGGAAATTCAACATCTGTTGAGGACTTGAAGGCTCTTTCTATTCATCCAGAATTGCAAACAGCATTAGACAAAGCACAAGCAGATCTTCAGACCGCTCTCACGGAATCTTTCGATACACCACGAGCAATGCTTATCTTACAAGAACTTGTTAAAGAATCAAATGTCCACATAGGCTCCCAAAAGTCTGACCTTGACATCCAGGGACTTGAAAAAGTTGCACGATGGATAACTAAGATTCTTGGCATCTTCGGTCTCGATGCAAATGCAACAGCACCATATAATGGACTTGGTTGGGCTAGTACTTCTGTGGACAGCAATCACACCCCTGTGCAGATTGTGGCACCTTATTCCGAAGTATTCAAGCAAGTCAAGCAAGAAATTGAGGGCTTATCATTACATTCCGAGACTCTTGATAAATTACTTGCCACAGACGTTGACAGTGAATTCGCTTCACTCGTATCATGTGGCACGAAAGATCAGGAAGCTCTTGCTCTACCATATATTCGAGCCGTCGCAAAGACCAGAGATGAGTTGCGACAACTAGCACCAACCTCCGATCATAAGAAACATATCTTGTCATTATCCGATCGAATTCGAGACAACGATCTGACAAATCTTGGTGTTTATCTCGATGACAGATCGGATGGTCAAGGTTCACTCATCAAGTTTATTCCAAAAGAAGAACTTCTAGCACAAAAGGAAGAGAAAGCGGCCAGGGAAAGAGAAAAGGCAGCCCAAAAAGAAGCCGCTAAACTTGCCAGAGAAAGAATGGAGGAACAAAAGCTGGAGAAGGCCAAACTCAGTCCGGTTGATATGTTCAAGGATGATAGATTCAGTGCATGGGATGTTGATGGTATACCAACAAAGACGAAAGATGGAGAAGACGTGCTAAAGAGTGCATTGAAGAAGTTGAGGAAGGATTGGGAAAAACAAAAGAAAGCTCATGAGGACTGGAAAGCTAAGGCGCAGTCGTGAGGACTTACAAGAGCATGTGGAAATAGGGGAAGCGAAAAGCGAAAAGTGTGAAGCGTAGCTTGGGATTATTAGTGAAGATATCTAGAGAAATAGAGAAATGATTTGACTGTTTTTATCTTCTTTCCCTCGACTCTATCCCGAGAATACAACATCTATGAGCCTGAGTATAATAATCCTTTCCCTTATAGTAATCGAACTTCCCCCTAACCCTCTTTCCCTCTTTCTATCTATAAATTTATCCGGATATTCTCCGTCCACTTCCGGGTCACCCTTATTGGCTGAAAGTGTAATTCCATTTTACCAATATCTTACAAATCTACAGGTTTCAGGTTACACAACACAGAAGTTGACCCGCCATCTTTAATATCCGTCCTCACCCGTCCACCTTTTTTTTATGACCATGATATGATATCTCATACGATTACTCGGAAGACAATTAGTTATGGATAATGATCCTGTTCCTGTTGCTTTGTATGAAATCGCCCCAAATTCGAATTTCATTGGTACTGCTGTCAATACTTCGAAAAGTGGTAGTAGTGGTACTGGTACATCTTCAACATGTTTGAGGAGGGGAAGTCCAAATCCACCACCGCCACTGGCTGCTAAATCATCAGAAGCTGGAAATCGATTTCAATGTCCTCAATGTCCAAAGAACTTTAGTAGGATTGAAAACCTAACTAGACATCAAGCCAATCGTGAGCACTTTTATCTTATTCTTATTTAATTATCCTCCTTTTGTGCTTCTGTGCTTCCTGTTTCGAATTCTCTGCTTCTCTTTACTTTGAGCTTTGATCTTAATCACGTGCTGATGATGACCTTCACCAAAACAGATGATGAAGTTGGTAAATTTCCTTGTGCGGTTTGTAAGAAAAGGTTCACGAGGAGTGATCTATTAAGTCGACATCGTCGAATACATAAACGTGGTGGTACTCCAAGACCTCACGTGACACCACAATCTACCTCGCCTTCTCCATCTGAACCTCAACCCATTTCTAATCTTGTCCATCCTGATGAGAAATCTATACCGATTAATCATGCTTTTGAAACTTCATTACCACCTAGTATGCAATATCGTGGCGGTCGGCATGATACCCTGCCACCCATTCAAGAGGCATTATATTCTGACTCACGCTCACCCTTGACTCCATCCCAAGGCCTCTCGAGTCTTGTTGAAGCTGCATTGGCACCACCTCCTTTTGATAATGAACTTCGCGTTCCTGAGAATTTTAATTCCAATACATGGGATGGCTTCATGCCTTACAATGATGCTCCAAGTGTCTTCATGGGATCATATGATGCCGATATATCTTGGACATTAGACTACTTCAGCCAAGATTCTTGGAGTAATATGGACGTGGACTTTGGTTTTGGTGGCCCGGATTTCGTCAAGTCTGATCTCTCGGGCCAATCGAATGATCTGGATGCCGAAGGAGATGAGGAAGACTGGCCGGACAAAGTCAGTAGACTAGAAAGTCCACCACGATGGGGTCCTAGGACTATTCCTCGTCTAGGCCCAGAATCATGGCATGCGGTCGCGCAAGAAGCTAGGGCGATCAGTTTCACTGTAGGACCAAGGCAACAAGTCAACGATGTATTACGATCGGCCTTACTAGGCATGTTACAAATTGAGCTTCCAGCTCATTCAGGGGATACGGTATATGTGGAAATAAATAGCTGTACATTTCCACCTTTGGAAGTGCTGGACTATTTTCTTCGACTTTATTTTCGACATGTACATCCACGATTTCCTATCGCCCACATCCCAACATTTGATATATTCGCCAGTTGTCCTCTTCTAGTCTTGTCAATGATGTTTTTAGGATCATGTTATTCGACGGCAGATCGTGGTCGATTTTTACGACTATTTCATAATCGTGGACGAGTGGCGAGCATGAGATTGCATGAAATTGAAGAAAAACATGTCAGTATGTCTTCCTGAATTGATGATTCCCGCTGATACCTCCAAAGCTACGAATTCTCGACAATGTTTTCACCTTGTTCAATCTTTTGCTCGCTGGTGCCTGGGGTGGTAGTAAGAAAATGTTCGAGTTCGCGGAGGGTGTGAGGGGTATCCTGATAACAGCTGGTCGACGAGCTCGTTTACTAGATTGCAGGCCAATGTCTAGAGTCCAACTTGACCCAAGCTCGCTACCGAGGAGTTCGCCACAGGAAATTGAGTGGTTTTCATGGGTAGAGACCGAGAAGAGAAAAAGGCTTGGCCTATCGATTTATGTATGCTTCATCAATACTTGGGCCTCATATCTTCTAACATTTGACAGATCCTTGACTGTCAATATGCTACACTCTTCAACGTTCAACCGTGTATCAGTAGAGCCGAAACCACAAACTGCGTCTTTCCATGCCCAGAACGACATTGGGAAGCGCCATCGCCACAAGCCTGGAAGATGCTCCTTGGTCCAGCTGATATTCCACCTGCGACATATTATCTCCATGCCTTGAACGGTATTCTTCTTCACAAATGGACCAAACCTCCTCCACCTGTCATACCGACCACCATATTCGGCAAAACTCTTCTTCTCTACGCAGTGCATACCCTTATCTTTGACTGGCGGACCTCGGTGTCTATGCTCAATCCAACGGGACTCATGGGGACAATGGGAAATCATGCACTAGATATGGGTGCTGGACTCTTGAGCAGGAGGAGATGGTTGATGGACGCATTAGATTCTTGGACCGAATGTTATGGGGCTAGTTCTGGCGAACCATCCGTGGCTGGAAGATTGCTCTGCGCGCTGGGGTATGTTAGTCTGGATGTCAGCCTTAGTGATGTTCACCTAATGGCAGGTCGATCTTCAAGTCGTCAAGATTGTGATTTTGCAGCGGTCAATCTGCGATACTGGGCTAATTCCGACATCGTGGGTAGCACCATGAGAAACGTGTATGAAATGCTCAATTTATCTGAAGAATGCATTCGCCAAAGAGATGGTAGTGATGGGGATGGGATACTGGGTACTATGGGAATGAGTGGCAGTGGACCAGAAGAAGCGAGTTATGAGATTGCGGTGTGTCTTTTTACCGGAGGATTAGTCTGTTGGGTTTACAAGGAGTTGAGGACGGGATTGGGAGATATGGAGAGAGAGGAGGTGATGGAGGGGATTAGAAGGGCGGGCAGGGGCTTGAGGGGCATGGGGTGTTGGAGGATGGGCGAGATGTTTGGGAGGATTCTGGCGGGGTTTGAGGTATAGGGTATTTGATTGGGGCTTTGCTTGCCGCATCTTCTCCTACTAGAAGCCATTTGACTGGCAATCCTTTTGATCGGAGCTTGCGCTTATTAATCTGTTAAAGTTTTCTACTAATATCAATGTCATCCGCCATTACTCTCTGTGAATACAAGCCTTGGGGGAGAATTGCTTGTTTGATGAAACATCTCACCAATAATCTTCTTAGGGTTCGCGGTTCATTTCACGAATAGGTCGTAACCGAGCTGGTTTTGTGCCACGCCGATGACTTGCATGTGGGTCGAATGAGCACAAGTATTCTGGAAATGGAACTCAATGCTTGAAGCCACGAGCGGTGATGGGTAGTTGATGATATGTCTTTATGGTATCGTGTATGACTGGAGGGGACCGTGATATACTAATTGATTTAATCTGGAATCTTTACAAGAGTAGGTATAGGTACCCTTACTTCCATTTTTTTGGTTTCCGCTCGGACAAAATTTAGGAAATACAGAATAACCTTACTTGTATAGTTCTATGTGTATATATCGAATCCTTTGATTTTTCATTGACACGAAAGGAAAGCTTCATTATGCTGTTTTGATGAGACTGAGGTTAAATCTTTTCGTGACACTTCAAAGGCATTATGCGCCCCCCTCTTGTTTCGCTAGTTTCGGGTAATATAAATACCCGAAGACCCGATAACCGAAGCCTAGTTTAGCCACGACTTATTGTAAGGGGGGGAGGGTATTTACTTAAGGCAGAGGTATTTCGGGAGCGGCAAAGAAAGTTCTTGACAAACAATAACGGAGGAGCGAAAGGAACTCAACGCTGATCAAATCAGCATGCCAGTAACCTTACTATCTCTGATATCCGGCTGGTGCTCATTATATTCGCTGCTTATTTACCCTATCTTCCCTTCTGTCTAGATGCGCATTTGGCATTTGTTATGTCCTCCCACGAAAGTTCGACCTCCACAATATCAGATCTAGATAAACAATTTAGAAGACATCCAAGCACAATGATATCTACAACTGCACCCAAATTGAAAGTACTCATCCTAGGAGCCGGCATTGCGGGGCCATGTCTCGCGTATTGGCTCTGTAGGACTCGTCTCAATACGTCGATCAAAGTGATCGAAAAATCACCTGTTCCGAGAGCCAATGGGCAAGCCATCGATATTCATGGTGCTGCCGTTGAAATTACCAAGAAAATGAAATTGGAAGAAGAGATTCGCGCTCGGTCTACTACTGAAAAGGGTACGATGATGTTGAGTTCATTTGGGAAACCAATTGCAACGTTTCCTGCTGGTGATAACTTTTACTTCGGATTACGAGATTTTGAGGGCAGATTTATCAGAGCTCTTTTGGAGGCTTTGCGGAAGTTTGAGAATGTGGAATATGTGTACGGTGATTTTGTCAAAACTGTAGAACAGAAGGAGGGTGGTGTTGATGTGACATTCAATGGGGGCTCAGAAGACACATTTGATTTAGTTGTTGGTGCAGATGGGGCCACTTCGAAGATTGATGGTGCTTATATACTTGCCGGAGAAGTATCGAAGATACAAAGTAGCCATGATATTCCAAAGGCGTTGCAGAGATACGAGGAAGTATTTCGACCGGTTTATAAGAAGATGGGGAATCTTCCTTGGGGGTTTCATCAGATTGCTATGCCGCAAACTAGATGGGGTATGCGGGTTAGAGACTCGATTATTTGGTTTGTGGGTAAGACGAAGATTCATAGGCTTCTTTCGAATGATCAGGGGGGTCTGATCATGAGTTACCGGTGTATAAATGGGTAGATGATTGAGAGAGGGGTGGGGGAGAGGTGTTTTGCGTGAATGGACGAGTTGTTAGAGCGAATTTGTGTTATAATATCTTTGTTCAATGGTGGAAGCAAGAAACTCTTCTTATATTGATAGATCAACATTACATTTAGTTTGTAATTGGAAAATAAAAGCTGAGCGATACTATTAGTCTCCTGTTCGACTGTAACTTTTCTCTTTACGTGCTATATATTTCGTCTAGTGGATTGGATGTTTCTTCTCGAACACGATTCAATCAAAACATCTTGTATGATCTAGGTGAAGATTCCAGAGATCGAGGCTTATTTTAATCTTATATTGTTTTACAAATGTCATTGGGACACATATTAGACCAGATACTGCATTTTGTCCGCGGTATTAAGCGAAGAATGTTTGATATACTCGAGTATAAGCAATGACAACGAAATATGGTATCTTCTGGATCTTCTATACAGAATAAACTCGGAGAGGGGCGCGGTAGTTTATAACATAATCTAGGTTTATTTCGGATATAGAACAGCACTGGTAGAGTGAGATGGCAATCATGACCAAGGGGCTAACAGTAGGATCAGGCTTGTAATTATTCTGACAACGAAAGTGTAAATCATCTGGATACAATAACGGAAGTGACAGAACTTGGAGTGACGGAAAATAGAGTCTAAACGACGGACAATGAGTTCAAATAACCCATGTATAGCTAGCTACCCATCTCCAAGATGTATATCCTTACAACAGGGAAATATTATACATTCATATCTTGTAATTATAAATGAATCTACCTCTGCCCTGAGTTGAATAACGGTGAATTGCATTCAAGTGTTGTATGAACGATCTACACATCCCTTCACACAACTTATATACCTCGACAATAAGTCAATCCTTGGCTTCTCTAATTGATTCTGTGCGTCAATCTCTTCCTTCCTACTTTGAATCCTGAGATTATGTTCCACCCATTAAATACAGCCCGAGGCCTGAAATGTTTATCGGTTTCGTGCAAGATGCTTCACAAATCAACAAGTTTTTCAAGGAACTGGAAATCTCTCTTTTGATATCAAAAACTCTTGGATCACAGACTATCTGTCTATCATGGGAGGTAATATAGCGCTATATTGATACTGGAAAGGGCAAATATAATAACATGAATATTATGATAGTGAGTACCGATAATCTCGAAATGACAATGATAAATTCAACTAAAGAAAGTATAACGATAGACGACAGATGGTTAATTTAACATTATATGAGATGATATGGGTATTCAAACACCCACCTACCCTCTCCTTAACAACAATTCTCCGAAAAGGTAAGTACAGACATTCATCCATCTAGTCCTCGAGGTGGCTATTTTCCTCGAGTCCGAAGAAGTGATTGTCGATCCAACACCACACTTATTATCAACTCCTGAATCCGACCACTCAAGACTTTATACCTCGATATCAAACTATCGGTTTACACATTCAGCAGCACAAGCGCTTGTGAGCCTTCACCTCATCTCTGAATCTCCATTCACATTCACTTGATATAACCCCACAATAAAGCCTTCTGAGGCAATCTCAGTCTATATATTGTTAACGTGCAGATGTTCTCTGGTACTATACCGCTATTCCTCTACACTGAATGTTGAATTTAGGAGTGTGACCTATCGCTAGATCTACTCGCACATCCCACTACATTACATGAAACAAAATTCGGTTCTACCGGACACCTAACAAAACGTAGGAAGAATCTCGAAATTGAAATTGATAACGAAAGACTATTACAGCATGATTCGTAGAGGAAATAATGATAATGATAATATAGCAATATGCCAATAGATCCTAATAACAATAATATACAGAGCTTAGAAAATGAGAGTAAATATGATAATCTAAATAATGAATATCAAGCATTGAGATTGTGATATGGTAAAAACCATCTAGTGTAAATCTAGAGCCTACTAAATCAAGATAGGTCGACAAAAAGAATGTCTAGTGACTGAGTTCGTTTTCGATGTTCTGTATCTACTTTTCTGGATACGGAATCACTGGTTGATTATATACCTCTGCGACAAGGTATTTGAATTCATGTACCCCCTTTCTTTTCCCTTTCTCCATTCGTATTCTTCTCCTTTCCCCACTCTATTAACCCAAAATCATACCCCTCACCCCTCACCCCTTCCCCATTCACGGTGATTCACCTCTTCCCCATCCATCCATCCATCCATCCGTTCATAGTCAAAAACCTCGCACTATATCTCCAAACAAACAATCAATCAATCGAAGTTCTATATCAATAAATCATATCCATAGCACAAACCCTAAAGGCCGCACTACATACCGTACTCACCAAGGTAACAAGGAACGGAATAAGATAGAGTAGGATTCTTTTGTGAGAAGTACGTTTGGGATATGATATATCAATAGGTGAAGTTTATTTAGAAGTTTGTGGCCGTAACAACAATACAATATTAGTAAGATAGCAATGTAACAACAGTGATACAAGTAAAAGAACAGTTATATAAATAATAGCGACAATCAAAGCATAGAAGACAATAACCAAAGATCCGAAATGATCAAGAGCCAACCTTGGAAATCATATAATCATTAATAGATAGATATCACATAACACTCTTTCTTCCATGATTATAGGCATACCATCTTCCAGTTTGGCAACCAAGGATACCATGTTCGCAATATTGTAATTGTTTCTGCTCATGCTTATCGATATACAGTTATAGCAGACTATATAATATATACCCTCATATCGATATTGATATCTTTAGATTCGGTAAATTCACTTTTTATCTCCATCCCTCTCCATCTTCTTCCTCTCCCTTCTTCTCCACTCTAGCACTCTCACCATCACCAACACACAACTTTATGCCCCAGCCCAGCCCAGCCCAGCCCAGCTATTCACTTAAACCCAAGCCATTCATTGAGGCATCAACCCCACAATCAACCCTAGTAAATTTACGAAGAAATAAGATCTAGGTCTTTATAAACGAACACCAAGTCCCCTGAAATCCTTCAACATCTCGGCCATCCAGATGGTTCAATTCCGGCTACAAGAGTACAAACCATCCTTGATCCCCAAGTCCATTGTATTTGGAAATGTGATGCGATGTAATGGTATTGAAACGGGAAGGGAATCAAAGGGTGAAGAATTCGCGGATGAGACTATAGTTTTGCAATTATCGGATAAAATTGATGTGTTCAAGACAGTAATGACAGCGATAATAGAATATCAAGAAAAGACATTGAGATACATATATGCATGTGAAGTAGAAAATCAAAACCAAAACAATCCGAAACAACAAACAAACACACCAAACAACCAACCAGCACAAGTTGTCAAATACACCAAGTGCCCACCAGACTGATCAGCATAAGTTTTCGTTGGCTTTCCCCCCCAGAAGCCTACACTCAAGCAGAAAACAGCCACGGATAACTGATTATATACCCCTCGTTTGACCTTTTCACTCTCTACTCTACTAATATGACTCATATTTCTATATTATTATGGTATCATATTTCCGCGCATTGCAATAGTCTCCCTTTCCTCTTTCCCCTTTCCCCCCGTATCCGGATTTTGAAGATGAGTACCAGGTATCTAATAGACTACCTAGACTAGTAGTACATGCATGAGAGGAGGAAATAGTGAATAAGTAAACCCACAATGTTCCAAACCGTGCAACTAACTCATGTGCATAAATACCAGTAGTACTAGCACAACTGTATTCTGGTTTGCGGTAAGATACAAGTGACCTATGGAGGCAGATTATACATAGGAGACAACTATCATGCGCTTGAAACTCTTAATGTAAAGCCCCCTCGTCTCGCATCTAATCAAGTCAGAATTATAGTTATACACGGAGGAGAGCGGGAGGTGAGAGGTGAGGTGAGATGGCATGAGATATTCTTATAAAAACGACAATAGTCTATAAATACGCTGAAATGACAATAAGGAGAAAGGAAAGTACAGTAGGTGAAGATGAGATAGTACCATACCAATATGATGTAAAGAATGATGATAGGATTTGATAGAACACCATCACACGCAAAGTATATGGGGCTTTGGTCGTCGAAGTCATCCGCAAAGCCGCTGTGCTCCGATTGTCTAGCACTCCGGGTGCTTCGTGAGTCAAGGTGGGAGACGCAATGCTGATGATTTACTTGTATACCAATGAAGCATTGGTTACAAATTCATATTTTCCTTGTATTCTCTTAAATATGAAACCATAGGTAGCTTTACATCTCGAGAATGTCTTTTGCTTTGTTTGTACCGCCGGTGTATTCTCCATTTGGTATTCCCTTTTGCTTCTATCACGCTTTTTATCCTTCATCCTCTCAAAACCCCGCATCTGTATCCTGCCATAATACTATGGCCCAGTGATACAGAGCGAACATATACCCGAGATTCATTCCTAGAGGTTTATAAACCATCATCCAGAAGCACACAATAAACAGACACACTTGTAATGAAAACGTGCCTTTGCTTACAGAAAAGCAACCGCACACAATGCTATATCAGTGCAAACACAAGCAAGCACAAAACAAGGTCATAAATCTTGTCTCGTCTCAACAGATCTCCTTCAAATCTCAAATCCCAAAGAAATCAGGAACTCGAAAGACGTGAATGAATGAGTGACGACCATGATTAAATATTCAAGAGTGGCAATAATAATGATAGAAAGAGCTATAAGAAAACGATGGTGATCAAGTAGACGGAAATGAAATGAGATAAACTTTGCAGTTTTGCACTTGCAAATCTCTACTCGGGCACCTATCTTCACAAACCCAGATCCGCTTCACTCATCTATTTTCGCACAGCCAGAACCATTATGACTGAGGATGGTAGATGTGAGATTGTGGATGTGGTCGATCTATTAAATATTGTTGATATCACGAGTAGTATGCTCTATATTCACTAATACGAGTAGGACTTGACTCCGTAGTCATTATAATACGAACATACTTACTCGAACTTTACCTAATACACGAATAAAAGATATGACAACACGTATGGGCCGAAGATACTTGGTGTGTGAAGGCTCTTGAGCTGTGTACCTATATAATCAGTAATTGGAGGTGGAAAATATATTGATGATTGACGATGCTAAGCAGGTATTCCTTCTATAGTATCAAATGCAGAACTATCTGCATGTCATTTGCACAGGCCAAAGACCAATGGAACTGGCAATACCAACGATCCGACACTGTTGTATCAATATATTCATAGATGGTGCATCCTTCAAGAATGCCTACATGCAACTCAAAACGCCAGTCACTTCTCATACCCACCTTCCACATCCCCGTCCCCTTAAACTTCCCTCGTCCCCTCCGGAACCCCCATCCTCAACCTCCTCCCCCAAAACCTCATCAGCGGCAAAACCTCCTCTCTCCCCCTCATCATCCCATCTCCCTCCCTATCCCACTTCACATATTCTACTTCTGCAAAGGCACTCTTAATCTTATCCAATTGTGTCCTTGTGATTTCCGTTTTCTTGTTTCCGCCTGCTACCAGTATTGGAGTTTTCACTTCCCCTTTTCCATCCGCCCCCGAATTTGAGTTTGGAAAAAAGGATGTGGGAAGACGTCCACCGATTGATATTACACCTCCCAATTCTTCATTTTGTACAATAGAAGACGAGGGCAATGCGAGCGTAGAAAGAGCCAGCATACCTCCTTGTCCGAACCCAAATATAAATATATTTCGTGGCGGATAGTTACATTTTTTTATTAGAACCTCAATGACGGAAGTCAAGAGGGTGATGGAGGTAGAAAGATCAGCATCGAGATCTAGCTCGCCGGTTGCGGAATCGAATTCGAGATCGCGGGCCCAGTGGAAAGAGGGATCTTCGGATCCGGTTATGAGGGCGGGGATGGGGGTTGGTGCTTGCGGGATTAGGGAGGCGGTTTGAGGAAGGGATAGGTTTTTTGCTAGGGAGTATTAGTTTGAAGTCTCATAGATGGATGGAAGTATTCATTCTGCCACGTATGCAATTATGTTGGCAGACAGAGCAGTATTCAAATGATGAAGAAAGTAGAAGGGAAACAAATGAAATAGATGAAGGCTCACCAAGTTGTGTAAAGGCATCCTTTGTATCCCCCAATCCATGGAGTAATATCAAGATATTAGTATTTTTTCCATCTTTCGAAGGTAAAATATCACATAATAGATTCTTTGGTAGATCATCTACAGTTGGCAGATATGGTGTTGTCATATTTGCTTTTGCTTATCTTTGTCTTCCAAAACAAAAACAAAAGTCCTCAGCCTTTCCCACAAGGCTGTGATTAATGTGTTGTGTTATAAGTGATTGCATAAAAGTCTCCCAAATTATGTAAATGACGGAAAAGCCAAGCCCCCTCCTTATGAAACAAGCATCAGCCACGATGCCAAGAGATGTTTATCGAAAGCCAATGAAGCTTGTTCAGCTGAACCCTTGACGGAGCTTGATGATTTTGATCCATAATAGCAATAAGAAGTGGAATTGCCGTAGTGGCGGAGAGAGCTCATTGAAGCTTCCAATTCGCCCCGAGTTTACGTATTTGAGTTGCTTCATCTGGTTTATGCGTTGTGTGTTACAGCCGTCATTCCGAGTATACTTCCTCGGTAGCAGCTTGTGAGTACATACTCATGATTGTAGATTCAAGTGGCTGGTTCACACACAGAGGATACTCTAAAGGGGTTGAGAAAATAGCTATAATGGTCTCTATATGCATCGGTTCCGTCAAGGTTGTTGCTTCACTCCTGCCTCACCCCTCCATGCAATGTATCGGATGGGTGGATGAGACACACTGAGAGGTTCAATGTATATGATCCTTGTATAGCTTAAAGGACACGCAAAGCCACGGTGGTTAATCGGGTTGTGCTCGAGATCTTTAATAATTCAAATCAACTGCGGATACGGTAGTCGTGGTGACTCGTTGAGGTGAGATCATCTATGGTTCTTGGTGGATGTTGGGGCTTCCGTGTTATGTTTTAGACTGATTGATCGACCTTGAAGATCAACTTTCTTTGTTTTGGGTTCATTTATGGGAGAGATTTAGATGTGGACTGTGGACGACGAGGTTGTTTTGAGATATAGAGGGTAGAATTGATAACTACCGGTGAAGGGGTTAGGGTTCTCCTGAATGTTGTTATTATAGTAATAAATCGACATATCGTATGGTATGTCGTAATGGATACAAATTAACAGTTTCAGGAGAAGTATCGGTACCGTAATCTGATGATGGATTGATGGATTGATGGGTGGTGGTGGTGAAGGAAGTGGGTTGGGGTCTGAGAGCTTGCCTTGCCTTTGTCTTGCCTTACCCCTCAATAGCTGTGTTGTACAACGCAACAGAGACAATGGAAGCTATCAATGTGTTTCTAGATTTCATGGGATGGGTAAATTACCAACACATTACCGTATGACCTTGTTGGAGAAGGGGATTGATTGGGTACAGTAGCAAGCAAACAAGAAGGATTCCATTGCATTCTCTCCAAGCCACGCAAGCCCGTGTAACTACTGGAAGAACTACTCGAGTACCTAGTAGACACTTGTCTATGAATAGTAAGTAGCTGTACCTGTTAGGTATCATGCAATGTGGGTTGGGGTATGAGATATCACAATACCCTGGACTTTTGGTTGTTATCGAATGAGATCAAAGCAACAATGAGTCTTGAAGTCTTGAGTCTTGAGTCTTGATGACTAGAGATACCATAGGTATACCATAGGGAATACCACCATAGGGATACCGGTACCATAGAAAATAAAGGGGGAATGCTCCATGTACGGAGTACTACTTCATCCATCCACCATGCTTGATGCTCGCCTTGAAAGTATAAACTGCGAGTAAGAATCCATGCAACTGTACCTCCCTCCCATCCACAAGCGGAGCAGAATGATACTCATATTTGATAGGACGGTGAATCATATACTACTCTATTTGGTTTAAATTAAATATGAATCAATATTAGTTATTGCACCATTTGTAAATGTGGATGATGGGTGAATATCAATCATAAGGCACAGCAAAAGAGGGGAGGGATATTGATGGTAGCTCTATTTAAACCCCTCGTATCTCCCCTCCTCAACCTTCTCTCCTCTCATCAACAACTACAACTCTACAACTCTACAACTTCAATCAACGATTATATATCCCTTTTTCAAACTTTTCAACTTTCACCAAATAAATCTATCAACATGGTTTTCGGCTGGGGTACGTTCCTTTACTTTTCCTCTCCTTCAAATCATCCATCTTCCCTTGGGTTTCATACCCCACCTTGATATACTTCTCAAGAAGATGAGAGCTTTTACTGACATGTATCTCTCACTATAGGAGAATCTCAAGATCATTACGAGCAAACTCAAAACCAAGACACTGCCAGTCTCGGTCATGAAGTTCTCGCAGGTGGTGCTGGTTTCGCCGCCATGAAGATCTTCGAGGACAGACAACGCAAAGAAGGTACGTCGAATCATGGCCTCTCAGCACCTTCACCACAATCAATATACTAACACGAACCCTCTACAGGCAAGACAGTTTCCCACGCATTCGCTAAGGAGCTCCTCGCCGGTTTCGCCGCTGGTGAAGTCGACAAGTTGGCTGAGACCAAGGGTGAGGACTGGATCCGTGAGCACCGTGTGAGAGAGGAGTCCAAGAAGCAAGCCGAGCATCTCTATGATCAACATTACGGTCAAGATGATGAATATGACCCGTATGTTTATTTATCCTCACTTAACCTTACCTTCAAAACTCTTGACTATTTACTGACATACCATTTTTTGTAGAAACCAACGTGGTCCCCCAGAGCACTTCAACAGATACGAAAACCAATACTAAATGTTTGATTGAGTTGGCATGGAATCGATCGGGATATCAGAATTGATAGTATGATGGATGGATGGATTCTTTTGCCATTTGGTTGAGGATTTTTCGATGATGATGATGATGATGATGAACTTTATATAGCATGGCTTTTATATGATGGATGATACAACCTGGGAATACCGGGGTCTTGAGTCTCCTCAGTACCGTATTGAGTCTTAATCGAATTAAAAAGATTTTGACCACCATTATTGTCTTTCAGAAATTGTTTGCGAGATGGGTGATTTATATGAAGACATGTTCTTACAGTAAACTTCATGAACTGATGTTGATATTGATACTGATGTTTAATATTGACGTTGACTTATATATACTGTTCCTATTCAATCTCAATTTATACATTGCCAAGAATGCATGAAGCCTGCAATACCGTCAATACCAAGAGATAAGATCTTAAATCCCTCCGAATACGGTGAAGTTATTGCCAAGACTTGTCGGTAATGTCGGTGTATCGGTGTATCGGTGTGTCGGTGTTTATATTCAATTCAATCCCCCTTATCATTAAATCAATCACAACATCCCCCCATCCTATCCATCCTATCCCATCCTATCCCATCTTTGACTCAACCCTCAATTAATCTCAATTGATTCAACACTCATACATACACTTACCACTCACCCTTTCAGTAAATTCAATTCGTCGATTCATCAATTGAATTACAAATCAACCATTCATCCATCACTCAATTCATCTCACTCATTCATCACTTCGATCATCATCACTCATCAACTCAACTCATCATTGATACAATCAATCAATCCATCCATCCACCTATCGCCACCCGCTATCACTTACTCCTCACCTATCATATCACCTATCATACCGCCACATACCGCATCTTCTCGCCCTAAAACTCTAAACCACAATGGTTAAAAACAAGCCCATAACCTCTTCCATCTGTACAACTCCAGTTCCGCCAGTGTCCACGGACATCAATTCTAATATGCCCCAAGAATTACCAATTCGTAGTCTCGGCGCTGGATCATCGAAATACGGGACCCGCACAGAGATATTACGAGAGAAAATTGCACGAGGCGAAGCGTCACTCCTGGAGCAATATCAGCTATATCAACAGCGAAATGAACGAATTGTTGCTGCCGAATCGTCGCGCTCAATACAAGATTTGCCAAAAGAGGATAAATGGTTCGAGGGTTCAACTGATGAAGCCGAAGCCGCTTTTGGTCATCCTCCCACTAGCGGAGGAAGTTCTCCAAAGCTGATGTACACTCAGAAGGATGAGGTTTACAAGGCTACTTATGGGGATCTGGATGATACAGTTGAAAGGAAGAAAGTTCCTTGCGCTGAGTCTCCTGTCGGCTCATCTGATCAGGCTTGGGCACTGGAAAGTTGGGCCAGGGAAGATGAAGCTTTGCGAAACCGAAGTCATTCGAAAATTAAGGTCGATAAAGAGTTAGCCTTTAATTCGTTATTTCCAATGGTAACTACTGAACCTAAATCAAGATCACGTTCTTCATCTCTTGAAAACGAACGAAGATTGGAGGAGACTTGGGCTCAAACTTATTCATTTGCCACTCCCGCGGTCGAAGCTATCACTCCTTCATATCCTTGGAACCCCAAGTTATTTAGAGCAACTGACACATTATATGACATCATGACAAAGAAGTCTCATCAGTCTTCGTCTATCGAGACTGGACATCGGTCTACAAGTAGCAGACAAACTTTGTTTGAGGGATACCATGAAAGCAAACAGGACGAGGGGAACAACTCACTTATTGGAAATGGGTTGAGAATGGAGGTAGCTAAAGTTGCGATGGAAGAGAATAGACTCAAGGATTCCGAGGCTTATGCGGAACCATTCATCAAGTTCATGACGGAAAACCCAACGGTTTGGCATGCGATTCAATATTGGGAGAAGAAATTGGAGAAGGCTGGATTTACCAAGGTTAGTTCATTTCCTATTTCCACTTCGTGCTGGACAATTCCAAAAAAAAATTGGACCACCAAATAGAAAGATGCTAATGATGTCTGGTTTATAGCTTTCTCCTCGTGAATCATGGAACGACAAGCTCAAACCCAATGGCAAATACTACGTGAATCGCAACGGTACATCTCTAATCGCATTCTCCATTGGTGGCGCCTACACATCTGGGAATGGAATAGCAATGGTTGCCGCACACTCTGATTCACTCACAGCCCGTCTCAAGCCCATCAGTGCGAAAAACAATAAAGCGGGATATGTACAACTTGGAGTCGCTCCTTATGCCGGTGCTTTGAATGAAACCTGGTGGGATAGAGATCTTGGTATCGGTGGTAGAGTTTTAGTCAAGGATGAGAAAACCGGAAGTATTTCTCAGAAGCTGGTAAAATTGGATTGGCCAATTGCACGTATCCCAAGTTTAGCTCCCCATTTTGGTGTTGGAATGTTTGGTCAAAACAACAAGGAAACACAACTTGTGCCAATCATCGGCCTCGATAATTCCGATATTGAATCTTCCGGTTCATCATCATCATCCTCACCCAACGAGTTTCAAACATCTCATATCTCGGGTGCAAAGTCCTCATTCATCTCCACCCAACCACCAAAACTTGTCACCCTTATTGCTAAGGAATTGGGCGTTGAAAACAAGGAGAACATCATCAATTGGGAACTCGAACTCTTTGACACTCAGCCCGCTCAACTCGGTGGTCTCGATAAAGACTTAATCTTCTCGGGTCGTATCGACGATAAAGTATGTTCTTGGTCCACCATCGAAGCACTCCTCTCCAACTCCACCTCTGAAGAATCCAAATCTTCCGGCATCATTTCCATGGCCGCTCTCTTCGACGATGAAGAGATTGGTTCGCTTTTGCGCCAGGGTGCAAATGGTAATTTCCTCCCAGGAACAGTCGAACGTATTGTGGAATGTTTCAATCAATTTACATACGGTCCTAATGTCTTGATGGAAACATATGCTAAATCCTTCCTCGTCTCTTTCGACGTTACACATGCTGCAAATCCTAATTTTTTGGAAAAATACCTCGACGATCATGCACCAAGATTGAATGTAGGGTTGACGGTCGGAGCGGATAGTAACGGTCACACGACAACAGATTCCGTCTCAACAGCAATCTTTCAGAGATTGGCGGAGAAATGCGAGCAAAAACTACAAACCTTCATGATTCGAAATGATAGTCGATCAGGAGGTACAGTAGGACCGATGTTGTCGAGCAAAATGGGGGTTAGAGCGATCGATGTCGGCATTCCACAATTGAGTATGCATAGTATTAGAGCGACGACCGGGTCTCGGGATCCTGGATTGGGGGTTAGGATGATTGAGGGTGTTTTTGGAGGGTGGGAGGCGGTTGATGGGGAGTTTGCTGCTGGTCAAGGTTGGTAACAGGCTCTCGCTAGACACTCGGTCTTGGATGTTTACTAGACGAAGGGGTAGGGGATAATGATAAATGGAAAGGTCATTGTTGCCATCTATTTGTATATAGGAGATTGGAGATTGGAGATTGAAGTTTAGATCATTTGCATACAGAACTCATTTAATGGATAGTTGATTATATATTACTCTTTGTTTATTTATTTGTTTCTTTTTCTCATGCATTTTGTGTTGTCTGTTAGTTGTAGGAAATAGGGAATAGGGTGATGTTGTGTAGGATTTAGGTAGGTGATTGATAACATCAATGATAGAGATTAGGAGGTAAAGTATGATGTTTTTGGTAATCCTTCAGAGGCAAGTCAACTTCTTTAGTTTAGTGACTGCCGACTAGTAGTTGAGGTATTGGATTGTATAGTCAGACAGGCATATGTTTTTCATTTACACGGCGCGGATGAGTATTATGAAATTGTGGTGCTTGCTTGAGTAATGGATGGGGAAGGAGGGAGGGTATAGACTGGCAGTCTATCTAAGACTCTACGAGTATATATTTATATTTTGAAAGAACTTAAGCATTTCACACTTGGGAGTATAACTTGAGAGCTATGATAAGTTTGTGTTATATGTACTCGAGTAGTTATATATGAATGGCGGACCGGACATACTTGGAGAGTTAAAGTTAGTTAAGTCATGACAAGCTGATGGCTTTTTTTTTTGGAGGAAATGTGTTGGTGGATATGATTTTGAAATCTCCCTAGGAGGGAGGGTCGATACGTGCGTGATATGGTTGTCAAATTGTGGACTCTTCTCTTATATTACTGAATATTGCTTTATTATATGACTACAAAGGATAATAAGACAAGACAAGATAAGACAAGACAAGACTCGAAGTCCTGTTATTGAAAAAAATAGTGATCTCAAAAATCACGAGGAATGTGTTTTATAGATAGATACTTGAGTAGATTGGTCTTGTTTAGTAATCTGAAATACTTCGAAAGACTCTACATATATAGCGCAAATAAATCAGATCCAGCTCTGCTCTGCTCTTCTTTAATCATTTCTTGAATTAAAAGTGGATTTTAGACTGCTAGCTCATTTTAAAGAACACATAACAGAGTGTATAAATACCAAATAAATTGTATCGTGAGAGAAATATAAGAAGTTATTAAGGATATAGCGATTCAAGAATAGCTTTTTTAGAACTTAAAGAATATATATATTAGCACCCCCAAGTTTTAATTTGGAATTTGGAATAAATATAACACTTCTATCTGTTCATCATGAGCTGGGAATTGAGTTGTCATATCTGAAAAGAGTATAGAAATTCTTTTTGTCTCTTTCTTTTTCTTTTTCTTTTTGATACGGTCTGTATATCTCGTCTCATCTCGTCTCGTCTTATCTATTCCATTCCATTATAATCGACAATAACTAAATAATTATTATCAGAAAAGAATATATATTTACGAGTAGCTCATTCGATCAGGACGATTTTGAACAGAATACCGGTCCTTGGATAGTTGCACAGAACACTTCAAAGTTATTATGATTCATGTACCCGATACAAAGAAGACCTTTGCCAGCCCCAACTCTTTCGAGTTTATTTAAAAATTTCTCAATAATATGATTGTTTTGAAGCGGAGATGAGAGGTTAATATATATATAGACTACAGTAAGTGTTGTTTTGGACTCGATATTGGAAGGCTCTAAGCTCTAAGCTCTAAGGTTAAGAGACGAAGCTGATGTTTATGAGAGAGCTTAACTATTATCTGGGAGTACTTTCTTGTTTCTTGGTAAATATGAGTTCTTAGGCTGGGTTTGTTTCCCGTTTCCTGGGATTTTCTACGCTTGTTACTGGGAGTGTTCCAATCAAACTCCTGTTGACTGTTGACTGGAAGTTTTCCAATCAGATTATGGTAAATAGTATATCATCTGTAGAGGATCAACTTCTTTTACAGAGTATGAGCCGTTTTTTGTTTTCGCTTAACATTCACTTCGTTGAGTATTGTCTCTGGTTGATGTTATTCTGTCTAATATTTTGTAATGATATAACAACAAGACCCAAGCTATTGACTTGTGTGATAAAATATATATTCCTTATTAGTCCTTGCGATAATACACGCGAGTGTTTTCGAATGGGCAAAGAATAATACCGTACTTTATTATTCCGATGCTTAATATCACTGTACACTAAGTTATAAAGCTTTTATACAAATATCAAGTAGACTAGATTTTAATATGAATATAGGATAGTACTAAGTAGAATAGAAGGGGAAGGGCGAAGATAGACTGCCACATGTATGCTTTCGCTGTGACACGCATTTTTCGTTAGAGAATAAATTATGTGGCATGTCGAGCAGGCGTTTATATAGATGAAAGGGGATTAAAAAAAAGAGAGAGAGAGCGTGGTATAATTGTAGAGTTAAGTCAAACGAGGGGCTATAGAGGGAATTATAGCATTATGAGAGTGAATATTGGAGCTACTGGAGTGAACCCTGGCTTCTGGAGGAGTTTAAGTATGTTCTGGCAGCTTACATCCACTGTATGTTCCTCAGCTATCAGTCTTCTAGTTCAATCAAGCACTTAAAGACCAGATCGATTCCCAAGATACTGGAAAATAATGGATCGTGTTAGGAGGCCAAGCTTCACGTATTTGAATGTTGCAATGGAGAACGAGAAAGGGGTACAGACATTTTAACCACAACCACATCATGAAGCAAACAAAACAGACTTATAACCCATTTTTCTCCGTAACATTGATAATCGCAGTAGTATCTCATCGGGTATGTTACCGTTTGATTCTGCCCTTTTGGTAAAGCAGGGAAACCCAAATAAAAAGTGGAATGCGACTTTTGGGTAGTGATAGTCCCCGGTTGTGGAAGAAAATCCATTCTCCTGATTTTGTGATGTATGCTACTGCTGCTGGCTTCTTCAGAGACCGTAGGTCTGTTGCTGAAACCCCAGATCAATGCCAACACCGGATGACAAACGACTGCAGAAGTCAGCGTGTAGTACTCGAGTAGCTACAACAACTTCTCATGAATGCAGAATAATAACGTGAGTATTATAGGATAGATAAGTTGAGACATCGGTACCCAATGAACACTCTACTCTCTTGAGCGCCGTTCCTCAAATTTTTCCGGTAAAGGGAAATAACTTGTCAAGTATTTCTTCGTGTTTCTGGGAAGTCTTGCCGTTTTCGCCGTTTTCGTGTGACCATCTTTCTCTCCATAAACCCAGTCCGACTACATGCAGTTTATCAAACCCATTTTCATAATCCTGCTTGAGTTTAAATAATATAGCGTTGGCTTCACCATCTTTCAAATCGCCCCCAATCCATATTTTATGACGATATGGCTTGTTATGACACTCGCTTTTGTCATCTGTCCAACCACATCTCCTCAGCCAAAAGTCTTTAGGTTGTTTCCACCCTAATTTAGTCTTTTGTACACTCACAGCTTCCTTCAAATGAAACGATAGGTGATCGTCTATTTTCTCCAATGAGGAAGAAGGAAGTACATCCAAGGAGACATTCTTCATGGTGTGGTGGTTTTCGAGAGGTGTTGTGGGTACGAGAGGAAAAGGCGCATATTTTTTACTTGCTTCCAGAAGGACTTTTTTGTATAGAGGCGACAACTTCCGGGGAAGGAAATGTAGTATTTCTTGGCCTTTGAATTCCAGCTGGTCTTTGCCCACCACACTTATATCATTGCTGTACTGCAACCGGATTCTCTCAATGCTTTTTTTAGATGTGAAACTAAGCGTGAGACGAATAGCGTATAAAATATTTTGGAAGGGTGCCATTTTCCAAAGGATGTTGTTACCTTTTGAGGAATAAACATGTTCTTCAACTTCCGAGGTTAAGTAATTTCACTGCGCTAGTCCTAGTGGGAAATCCTTGTATTACATCGGCGACTAGGGTACATAGTCAAAAATTTTGAAAATAATTTAATAATTATATCATTAATCGATAGCTCTAGATTGAGGAAACAAGTAGTATATAATACGATATATATACAAAATTCTTTTTATATTTATTTAAATATCATTACTATTACTTATTACTCGAGTATATCAAAGTAATCGGATAATATATCTAAGCGTTTTCAATATTTTTAGATAACGTTTACTCCTTTTTATCAATACTAATAATAAAAATAAATTGTTCTTATCTATTCTTAACTACATTTTCAACTATTCCTCTTTATTTCTATCCTGAAAAAATTATACCACTCCTTCCTGCTCCTAATCACTGGCATAAACGCTAGCGAATCTATTCCTTCCCCGGGCCATAAGATAGGATATGATAAGAGGGGAAATCATAATCACTGATATTCCCGTTACTCGTACAGGCGCTCTCTCTATTGATGGTTGAAATAATAAACAATGAATTATTGTAGGAATTTATCATTTAGTATCATCAACAACGCCATAATATACATAGAATATATTCGTCGGTCTAGAGTTTAGTTTCTCGTGCTGATTGCGAAGAGCAAGTACATCCCATGATATGACCTGCGGTACTGATGTATCTCCTCGAGTATATCTAAGTCGCTAACGCAGTCATTGAAGGATCAAACTTGTTAAAGATCGAAATCAGATAACGTCCCATGGTTTACCATTATTCAAAGTTGCGGTGAGGTTTATGAAGGCTGAGGTCATGTAATGTTTGGCGTGCTTGATGATGATGATGATGATGATGTGAATCGCTGCGAATAGCATCCCGGTATTGGATGTTTCATTAGGAAGGTCATTTTTGCTCTCATTATACTTAATACTCAGTCTCGACAAGGTATGGTATAACTGGGATTCTTGGACAAAGGTAATCAATTTTGAAAAGTGAATTCGATATATCATCGCAGGGTCTTCGTAGGTAGATACTTTGAGGAGAGAATGTCACAGGAACTTCCAGGACTTATTTGTGAAACGTAAACTCCATCTCTAAGGCGGGTTCACAGCCACTTGAGTTGATAAGCAATAGTAGTCATGATACAGGTGATGCCCAATCTACTCATTTTACTACAATCCAGACTTGTTATGCCTCTATCTCACTGTGAGTAGTGCCTTTAGGTCACAGTACGAAATGCCTTGAGATCCCTAGCAACGCGGGACTCTTGGTGAATATAGCATAAAATTTAAGATGTAGATATATTTTTTAGTGAGCCATCCAATAATTGGTTTGGACGGGTTGTAATATTGCACTTGCGATTGCAACTGCGACTGCTATGAACTTTCTGCAGTTATACAAAGTGTGTGGGAAGAACTAACCGTACGATACCGACTTTGAATGTATGAAGGGGCCCGGAGTTATTCAAGTGCGATTTCTCACTCAAAAAAATCAGCAATAAGAGTCGTTGATTTCGGAGTAAATGAAAGAAAAACCCAGACTCATTTCTTGCACATCATGGTTCGTGATAACATTATAATGCTTACGGTCCACGTTCCCAGTACCTGGCTAGAGAAGCAGAGTAACTCTCACTCTTTACTCAACGACAGGGATCAGCTTGATAATGTAGTGGATCATGAAGTTGCCATGGGTTATGAGATGTGCAACAAAAGCCATGAAACCCCTTGGAAGGATTAACGATGGGGGTTTTAATCTTGCCAGTTCGATGGAAAGGGGGGGTTGATTGGATAGCTCGATTAGTCTGAGAATCGACCGTGATGATATCCTTGGCGTAAGACTTTGGGAAAATCTATCTGACGTGATGAACCCACGAGGGCCAGCGCAGGTACCGATATTCATGACAGCTTTGAAGTTTGATCATTAATTTGTATATTTGTTGAGTGTAGTTTACCATTGTGAACGAATTTCCATGATAATTCTAACCTATTGTGTACTCCAAATCGTGACTTATAAGATTGAGAGTATCTCGTGACGACGACAACTTGATCTGCACCGACACCCATCTATCAATCATGATCAGCAAAATTGATATTCTTGGGTAACACTGCGATGTGCAACAAATCAATGTTCTTGTCAGGAGTACCATTCCTTTGGGTCATGCACACACATGATCGTCGACGTGTTAACGTAGTACACGGACTATAATGTGTGATGTGGTGATGTGGTGATGTGGTGATGTGGCATGGCTGACAGCACAACCTCGAACCTCAAAAATGTTCTACAGTAACCATTTGCACAGGAGAAGAAAAGGACAAGAAGATGAATGGAAAATTCCGTTACTTCCATTGAAATTGAGATGTGCAACAAATATATGTAATTAGGATTCAAAACGAAACTGGTAGTGGTTCATGAATTCCGATTTGTGGAGAGGAACAGAAGAAACGGTCACGGTCGAAGTAGTGTAAAAGCCAATGTATAGTCTCGAGATATTCCTTCTCCTGTATGAAGAACTGTAGCAATCGTAGAAAGCAGACGAATGTATCCAAAACAGAACTTCCGGAATAAAATCATTAGATCTTGAAATCCCGGGAGTTTTGCATCTCATGGTGGGTGAGAGGACTCGGAAATGATAGGTGGAAAATATCCATAATTTGGATATTATCTCCGCCGGTTCCCAATTGAGTGAGACGGGTCCTCCGAGCGGTTGGGAAGGTGGAATGGCAGCTTGAAGAATCATTAACATGTGATTAAATCCCATCTCAACGAAATCTAAGTTATGATTTCCGAGAATCCGAATCTAAATCGTGTTTATTGAGGTAAAAATGACGTATTAGTAACCTTTAGTTCATTCCCATGAATCCCCCTTGAATTACCGGTACCCCTTGAATTGACCCTTAAACTGTCCCTTGGCGAACAAGTCGATATGCAACAAAACATATTTCCCGTGACCAAAAATTGACGAGAAGGTAATGATCGTAGCTTGAATGGGAGTACAGATCAAGCCATATGGATCTACCTTGTCTTGACCGGTTCCGAAGGTTCGTGCATGTACGTGGTTGGTTGGTGTTGGTGATGAGATATCTTAATTGTTGCCGAGTGCAGATCTGGAAAATGCCCAGCTGTTGAGATATGCAACATTCTGATATTTATCGTTACAGCATGTACTCATGCCGCCAGAAAGTCCGCAACTCGGGAAGTCAAAAACTAGGCTATTCCTGCTGTAGTTTACCATCATATGGCATGTGCTAGCTTACCCGAGTTGCGGACTTTCTCGCAGTATGAGTAGTATATACTATGGCTAGACGGTTGGGCATTTTGAAGGGTTCAGTGACGGTAGCAGAGCAGTCCAGAAACTAAAATTAGTTAAAATTAAATAATCGTAGACATTAACAATTGCCATCTTTGTATGTTTCTTCGAAGTTCGAAATCTCAACAAACTTCAATTGAGCCTCACCCTCAGTTGAACAGTCATTTTGCAGTTGAACAGCAAGGCGTTTCGTTGAGATTTGAGACGTGCAATACTATCGTCGGTCTTTATTTTCATTCCAAACAAAACTTGTTCACGGCTTGGGTTCCGTGAACTTGACTTGAATCATGCATCTGGCACCCATTTTTCCTTGCTCGGTCAAAGTGTTGCTTGGGTGTGTTACATGGACCCCAAGCTGAAATGTTGAGAATTGAGATGTGCAACATTTATCTCAATACCGGTACTCCTAGATGTAGTGGTTATGTTGAATGTCATGTTAAATGAAACGTGCTGAGCTGAGGGGGGTAAAACAATGGCGCGCATAACTAACTCGGATGACTAAGGTGGGAAATATCCTGTTCTGCGTCAATTCACGTGACATTCAATTTCAATTTTCAGCTAATTGAGTACCGGTCCTTCTCATCAATCTGGGAAAGTAATGGATCAAGAATGAAACTCGTATCACAACCGAATCAACGGGGTTTTCTTCACAAACATACTATATCGGCACCGGTATACAACCCAGGGTATCAAAGAGCCAGAACCTTGACGATCAACAATTATTGAAGACATACACGAGTCATTTACCTCATCAGCTCGAAAATTCGACCATTTCACAGAGGCTCATGAGTCAAGGATGATGCATGGACTCTTACATCCGGCTTTCTGGTTCATGTTATGAATGAGATAGTGACGTTTTGGTTGGGATCATTGAGAGGTGCAACAGTGTATGCACATCTTACCAGCAATATCAGCCTTGCATCTAGAACCCAGCAATGCCAGCCTTGCAGCATGAACCCTTAACCTTACAGCTCATGCATACACTTTCGAAACACGAAAGACGGAAAAGAAAAGGTATTGATCGGATTTCTATGATAAGTTGTCCCCCTTTTTCATAATAAACACTCAATTTGCTCCGTCTGGTACGCTTGGGTAATGAACCAATAGCGAGAAAATGACCTGAGTCAGCTAGTGCTCCACTCACAATATCCGCAGTTTTGATTTCTTCGATTTGACCAGCACATTGAGCTATAAACCGAAGATCCCGAATTTCAGCCTTATTTGCATATCGAATGGAGAAACAGCTCGGCGACGGTAGTGGTGGTAAGGCTAATCAGTCTCACCCACTGACACCCACTGATGTCACTCATAACACCCCGAAGAAGAAACATAGTGATTAGTCTCGCTCACTCTGCTGCATTAAGCACATCCCCTCTTACTTCTTCTTGCGGAATGGGAGGAGCACAAATATGCATACAACCGTGACAAGATCAATTCATTCTATACAGAATTTACTGCACATCTATCACTCTGAACTTCCTCTTCGCCAAAAAAATTCAATAAGAAAGACAACTTCTCACTCAGATTTGTGCATTATTGTTGCACATCTTGTCTTTTTGTCATGCCTGTCAAAGTGCGGGTCATACCCGTTAAGTCGGCGTTGACATCCTGATGTAAAATGCCATGGCGTTTGCCATGGCGGAGACCGCCGAAATCATGATTCATAACTGACTCAAGATCACAAGATGTCGTATGATTTTTCAATCCACATTCAATCTACCAAGACGAAGTTCTTCCTCAGAATTAATATTTGGTATCACAAATGACTTTGGATTGATCTAGCCGGTCACCAATTCAATTTGTTGCATATCTGATCACTGAATCGTACTGATATTGAATCTTATATGCCTGGGGATATATCCCTTGTGTCAATTCCTTCCGAGTCGTATTTCTATATTGTGGAAACATTGTGGAGGTTATCCAGGTTCAAAATTCATCCACAGTATCAAAGAAGTCTTTGTTGCATATCTGAACATTGACTCGTACCTTCCTTCCATGGTGGAGATAATCTCTTTTCATACTTCCATCGGCTGGAGAGATATTGGTTGCACGTCGTAAATTCTGAATGTTGACTCGCATCAATTTGTGGTGGAGACCTCAATGTATTTTGAACCTTTGTTGCACACCTTCATTTTCAGTGTTGACTCGCACTTTAGGTCTTGGTGGGGGCTTCAATATATATGAAACTTCACAGAGATTTGTTGCATATCTAGAATTTACATGTTGACTCGTGGTTTTCATTGTGGAGACATTTGTGTTTATTTGAGGACATAGGATTTTACCCAGATCTCGTTGATTCCAACACCGGCGGTAACATGAATCTAAGCAAGACATTTCATGCTTGGTCAGTATGAAATGGTTTCCACGTCTGCTATCATTTCACACACACACGATTACAAGTTATCGTCGCATCACTTTAATTATGTGACCTTCAAATTTGACTCTTTCTAGGTAATACCTGCCAGCTTGGAGCTACCCAAGAGATGTGAACGGTCGTTTAGCTGTTGCAAAAAGCATTTGGAGTTTTCTAATAACTCTCGTGTCCGTCAGCCAGATTGAGAAAAGCTTGCGTCGTCCCCGGCACCTCTCTACTTAGTTTTAGAGCCTCGAATTGTAGAGGTAATGACACTGCGCTGTATGGGTCTGTATTGAGTACACCTAATCTTGATGATGCCGCCATTGAAGGAAGGATTTTTTACATCAATATCTTGCAACACCATTAAGCGACGGCTCAATCCACGAAGCACGCCTGCAGATTAAGAACTAAAAAAAGGTTTGGAGACCCTAACGCCATGATTTAAGCCGCAGCAGGAGATCACACTAATGATGTCTTCAAAGCCTAGAATAGGCAATAAGTCTTTTTTATTTCAATCATACTCGAGTATATGTGATTGTTAGTTGTCCTTGATTTAAATGTATACCAGCTACTCTAATTGGAGTGACGGTCTATTGAATCCAGCATGACGACTATAAAAGACTGAGTGATGAAGTTATAAATTGGAGTCCAATTCTATATTCACTTGATGGTGAGAGTTTGGGGCAGTATCCCATCCTGTCCCTTCCCGACGATCAATAGTCGCTGTCTCCAATTGTTCTTTCCACCAAAAGTAATCCTATCTCAGCTAAGCCAAAGGGTTGAGTTCAGCTTATTTGTACAAGAAAACTCCATCTTTGGCTTCTGTCATCCGTTTACTTTTCTATCCTTAATCCACCAGCCTCGTCTCATCGTCTCATCCTCAGAATTGGGAATAATTCCGAACGATACCAAGTTTCGTCTGAACGTTCGTATCATTATCAGTACAACAACGACAATGAAAAGGTTGGAGTGCCAAAAAATAAACACCAGATCGTTACTTTTATTGTCTAACTGGAAGAAGATACCCACTGTATCAATACATCGAGCTCTCGACATTTCCACCACTACCACTAGAGGAGGTCACGTCCCTGTTTAGCTTCTCTTGGAGGAGGAAGGACAGGAGCATGCCAGGAGTGCTCGCCTCTTTTCAGTTTGTACAGTTTGGAATGGAAGCAAGTGCCTTCTTTGAGTTACTTTGAGTTCAGGTGGATTTAGGTATTTGTTGATGAATCGATATGGCTAGTAAGATCTTATGTTCTATATACTATGCAAAATGTTTACAAAAGACGATTCCGGTCTTGACCGCGGCCTGGTAAATTTTTCATATGTTGTATAATCAAAGGAGAATGCCTCGGGCAGTGCTTTGGATAATCAAAGACAAGTACCATTCGTACAATTAGAGCCCCTAGGCACACTGCGTGGGAGTCGCGTTATCTCTTCATTACTGTATATATTAATTACCTTGGCCTTATAAGATTACTCAACCCACTCAACTTGACTAAACACCATGAATAAACAACAACGAACTATCTGATCTACTTGCTATCAGTCACAAATCATAATAATTATCAAATTCGCATAGGATTTTCCATATCCATTCTATCAATAACGACAACAGATATTGACTCTTAACTCTTAATAACAGCGCATACATCCTTCGACATACCCATACCAGTAAATATTTCCAACAAAGTAATCTAATCTTACTAATACTAGTAAAGATCCCATGTCTTCACTCATACTCATGGTCTTCTTCAAGTTGGTACTGCCATGCTGGTTGCCAGTTGGTAGCCCCCAGTTCAGTTCAGTTTATTCATCTTCAAGTACGTTCATGAGAATCTTTGATTGCCAGTGATTAGCCTAACGATGTTTGGTGAGGCAACTTGAAGGTATACTATTTATTATTCTTGCCTGTGCGCATGGCGCTAAATACGAAATACGATGTAGTGAATATATACATTTAGTTTGACTCGGAAGCTCGTAGTATTGATTGATATGTATATCGTAATGATTCACTTCCTTCAAGTTTTATATAATACAATAGAGATATGAATTTGTAATCTTACTATAATATTCAAGTTACAGATTGTTATTGTCTGCTCAAGTGAAAAAAATATTCCGCTAATATTTCGTACTGGTATTTATAATATATATATTCATTCGCATTCGAGAAATCGATAGATGTAAATCTTACTATTGTTCAAAATTTCTAGTAATCTATAATATATATTTTTATAACTTTATATCTATTACATCATCACATCATATACTAATAACAATAACAATAACAACAATAACAACAATAACCAAAAAAACCATACTAGTACCAAGCCCACAGATCCAAGTATTCACATTATTAACTCAATTTACTTACTTATACTTACACTTACACTTACACTTACTTACATTACCATTATTATCATTACTACTACCTATCTACTCATATTGATTTATTATCATGAGCACTTACCTACTTACCTACCTACCTACCTACCTATCTACCTATCTACCTACCCATCTATCTATAATCCGCCAATATATTGCTATAGAAGTTATATTGCATTACTGAGTACATATACACCGCATCGTATCACACCGCATCACATCATATCATTGAATGACTGACTGACATTATATACTTACTGTACTTACTAGTTTAACTATATTTATGCTATATATTAATCAATCAGATCAATCCATCAAATAAACCATGTACTCACTCTACTCGAGTACTATTGCCCTGGATATTGTATCGTATCATATCATGTTATATTATATCATATTCATATCATATTCATATCATTTAACTAATCCAGCTATTCTCATACCACATACCACATACCACATACCGCAACTCATCTCATACCAACTGCACACCAATACACCACATCTACCACATCTACCACATCTACCACCAACCATCCTTTACTATCATTGCTATCATTATACACCCCACCCAGCCTATCGCCATGAACAGACAAATCAAATCCTCGCTCTCCCCAAGTAATTCCCTTTCTCCTTTTCCTGTTTCCTTTTCCCCATCCATACAACACCAACCCACCACAAGAAAAATCAAAGCAAAGCAAAGCAAAGCCAGCAACCCCCCATCCCATCAGGAACCCAACCCATTGAACTGTAAATATAAATTCCTACATGTATGCCTGCAGTCACTCCATTTTACTCCACTTCACTCCTCACTCCTTACTCCTTACACCTCTAATCTCTCTCTTTCTCTTCCTCTTATTGTAAAACCCAAACTCCAACCCAACCAAAAGCCCACACGCAATCCATACCCTACCGAAGCCATTCCGATCCCGATCCATCATATCAATCCATGCAAAATTCGAGTCAGAAAATTGATCGCAAAATGATACACCGTTTCAGAAATGGAAATCCGTATCCCGACCCGACAGCAGTACAAAGCATCATCTGGATGCTCAGCCATTAAGTTGAAGTCCCCGAAAAACGCCTCTCATCCATAAAATGAGTAATCACTTGTGGAAAATGAAACCCCTTATATGCTACCGGCCAACTCCTTATGCCATCTTTATGTTCTCTTTCGCCATTCGTGACTTCTTTGTAACTTTTTATATGATGCGCCATGCCCGAATTTCATCAAATACCGCAATGTCCAACCATGTCACATTAATCAAGGTCCATCAAAGAATAACTCCATATTATCACCTCCCTCATCCCATCTCGTGGCTTCGGTCGTGACCTTATCATCAATCGGTTTCCTATCAATCGATGAAAGCTCTTTGTTTCCAGTAGGTTCTTCATCAACATTTGTAAGTTCTCCAAACATGTTATCTCCCATAATTGTGTCTTCACCAGCAGTGGCACCCAAGGAAGTTTGACCTGAGCTACTAACACCCAATGAAAAGTTATCTCTCAACGGACTGTTGAGTGATACAGAAGGATCCATTCTTGATAATCCCGCCTCATTGAAGATATTTGGTCGATGAGGGGACGCATGGCCGAATGTAGGGGTACCGACCGCACTACCATGCAGATAAGCATGCGGTGCAAAAGCTGGAGATGGGTTTGTTGACGCCGCCATACTAGTATATGGATCTTGCGCGTAGCTTGCGTACGGATGTGCATGATCATGAACATTTGAAATGCCACTCAAGATTGGTCCATGAAGACCCATGCTTGGACCAGAACTAGTGGCGAAACTGTGAGCCGTAGGCGTTCCAGGTTGTGACCTTCCTGGAGCAGGTTGTAAATGCATTGGTCGATTTCCACTAGGTTCACTACTCTTTCGCTTGAAGTTATGAGGTTTGGTTCTCAGATTTTGTGGTAGAGCCTCGGGAACATCAACTCCATGTTGTGCCATTAATTTTTGAAGTTTGGTTGGTCTAGGTTTTCGTGTTGACAATGAAGATTCAAGAACCGGTGGAGGTTCCGGTGCAACTGGTGACCATTTATGAAGTTCTTGTCTGAAGAAATTGGTTTCATACGCGAGAAGGATTTCTGAACCTTCAATCTTTCGTAGGTAGAAGCGTTGAGTTTCGGATTCGTCTGCTGTTGCCATGACTGGATTGCAAAATGGTGCAATGTGAGTTCGGAATTCTTGAGCATTGTTGACAATGTTTTCGAGAATGGCTTCTTCGTCGGGTTGAAATGGCAAAGACGGAACCTCATCTTGCCATGCTTGTAAATCCTCAAGCTTTGGTCTAGCTGCATCACGAGGAATGCGTACACGCCAATCACAAATTGGACAAGTGTACTTGTCATCATCCTTGAGTTTACCACGCGCAATCTTTAAACATTTACCATGATACCTGTTATCCATTAGTTAATCGCTCAGAGAAAGTTGGAAGCTGAAAACATACCATTCATGACAAAGCTCACACTCAATCATCATACCAGCTTCAATCCTCCGACAGATACAAAAGACCTCTCGGAATCTAGGATCCTCCCAACTATGAAGTTTATCGTTCGAAGGAGAAGGTTCGCGGGATAGTGGTTCGGCTGGAAGTCGAGGTTTATCTGAACTGATATCGAAACAATCGACATTTCGTTCCATGACATATTCCATGTGTTGTTTAAGAATATGCAATGGAGCGTTTGCCTTGCCGAATAACTTTTTTCCTTTTCGCATCCAATCCTCATGCCGTTTGATCTCCTTTTCCAAGTCAAGAGTGCCACTTGGTTTGCTACCCAAACCTTGAAGTTCCTTTTGAAGTACGGCGACCTCTGCGTAAGCTGGACGTTTCATGAAGTCGGGATCCCTACATCGATCGTATAATGAGACGATTTGTTTGTGAACTTCTCGATGCTTGTTCAAGATTTGTTCAACCTGAGCCAATGTTTCTGGCGATACAGGCAGTGAAGCAGTTTGAGCTTGTTGGCATAAGGCCTCCAATTGTGGATAGTGAACAGTCTCGGCACCGATGACCTCTTTGGCTTTCACTTCCCAATTCACCCCGGCGATCTTCTGTTCATTGTAATGGATCAAGTATACGTTGTAATCAGGTACCCCAAGTTTGGTCGCTTCGTCGATAATGTCGCCTACTTCCTTCAGAGAGAGAAAGACGCCACGATTATCACGGGCTCGATCGTTCCACTTCATTTGCTGAACTTCCTTCTGAATCTTATCAATCTCAGGCATGTCGACATTGAACCCACGTCCAATCTCAAGGAGTTCTTCAAACTCATTGGTACGTCGTGAACTAGGTTGGGCCAAAGCCGCTCGAGCATCGGTTTGGAACTTCGTGATGGCATCGGCTCGCTCTCGTAGTTGGTCAATCTCAGGACAATGGAACCCAATTTTATCGGCATCCTTCAACAACTTGATAATATTCTCGAATTTCCGTAATTCACGATCTCTCTCCTCCATCTCCGCAGCTCGGCTTCCTTTACGCCAGGCCTTTTCGTTCTTTCGTCGGTTCTGCTGTTTCCGAACGGTGTAATTTGTCGCTTCTTCCACCCATTCGTTACATCGATCAACAAATTTCTTGAGTGAAGGGAGGGATGGTAAATCATACGGGATGCGCTCTCCTTCATTCAAGAGGGTACGCAAAGTTTTGAGTGATGGAGTTGCATCTTCTTCGAGAAACTTCTCCACCTTTTCCTCCCAGATCTCAGGTAGACCTGCTTTATCAGCGACTTTTTGGTGCATGGCTGAAATGGCTTCTTCTGTACGACGATAGTGTAGAATGTGGTCAGTACCCGCAAATCTTTCCGACTCGGGAATATCGCAGCATTCGTAAGTGCCTGCGTGAAGGAGGCACATGACTTTGCCACTTTTGGTACACTTGAACCTCGAGATATATGCATAAACTTTGCAGTGAGTGCATTGGTATTCTTCTTCCGGAACATCTTCTTCATCGATCTGGAACCCAATGTGACATCTCGGACCAGCACCCTCAATGACATCAGTAACCACACAAGTGTGACCATCTTCCTTGTGTTGATCAATGAATTCTTTTCTCTGTGAAACCTCGCGATCGCGAAGTCGCTCAAGAGCAGGGGCTAACCATTTAGCGGTTTGGATAGTCACACCACCAGTTGCCGCACCTTCAGCCGCAGTCCACAAGAGTTCATCGTGGGAAAAGCATGGCTGTCGTCTAAATTGTTGAAGTCGTCCCACTCCAGACTCTCCAAATGGTTCCCAGTCGGTAGGGGCGAAATTGACGGCCTCGTTGAAATTAAATCCATGGTTGAATCCGGCATGATACGCTTGAGGAAACGTGATGACGAATTGACCAGCTCTTTGATCCAAGGCATAGACATTCACACCTGCTTTCTTCAATTGGTCTGGAGTTAGTAGTGTCACCAACTGAAATAATAAATCAGGTTGTGTTTCAAATAATTCGGGTACAGCTTCACGCATGGCGTCTTCGAATTTCTCGGCATCTTCTCCTGGAATTCCGTACCAAGTCTTTGTGGATCCAAAATGCTGATAGTTTGCGGAATAAGCGTAGTGATCTTCATTGTGCCAACAGAAAGTCGAAAAGATCATGCCAACATAAAGCCAAGGTACTGTCATACCGGAAATATCCGATTTGATGTGTCGGAATAGAGATTCTCCATGAAGGGGCAGGATGGTCAGATTCCAGGGGTCGGTAGAATAAGGATTTTGTGGTTGTCTCTCAATAGTTGGGAACCCACTTCCATGTGTGGTGGAATGAATGTCGGCGCCGTATTCAACCTCGACAGTCTCTTCGAGACTAGCGACCAAGCGCCAAAATTCCCTTTCGATATCATCTTCCGTAACTGGTCGAGGGCAATTGAGGACAGGGTCGAACGGCATCTTATTTTGAAAGTATCCTTCCTTGAAGTCTGCCGCCTTTTGTTGAAATTGCCGGAGAGAGTAGATTCCGCCTTCTTCGAATCCGAAACGGCCATCTCCAACCAAGCATCGAGGACAATGCCAGTCAAAATCGGGTTTGTGAGTAACAGGGGGATCAAGACATTGCATATGATGACCGTAATCGCATGATTCGCAAATCAGGATTTTGTCAGCATCATCACCCTTTCCACAAGTCTCGCATTTCTGGTTAAGGTTTAAGTATATGTCTGTATCGATGGCAGAAGAGAGAGAAGAGAGAGAAGAATCGTCACTAACCTCCCCAGGTGTGGACGATCCACGTTCTCCTGGATTTCTGGGTGGTGTTGGTCGAAACTGGGTCATATGTGATCCAGCCACAGTTGGTACAGCATCTGCAGGGGTACATTAGCCGGGGGGTTCTTGACCACCAATGATACATTACAATGGCGCATGTGTTTCAATGCATGATGAATATGAAAATGGCAATCGTACCTTTCTTAAGTCGCTTGCTACGTCTTCCACCATTTTCGGCATCTTCTGGTGGTTGACTTCCTTTTCCCGAACTTAAACTTTCATGACTTAACTGCCTCTTGGATAGTGGATTAGACGTAAAACCATTTAATACCGGAGCCGAACTGAGAGCAGAAGGTCTGTACTCTGGTGTATTTTTGGCCGATGAAATCGATGAAATCGGACTATCGAATGGTGGTCTCCGTGCTGTTGGTGTAAAACTAGCACTTGCCTCTCGTTCACGACGATTGTTATTGACAGGTGTAAAACTTGCGGGCGCCGAGTTGACGGCTGTAAAACCCCCAACATTTACCGGAGTAAAACCAGATGTAGCTTGTGGTCTTGGTACGACAGGAGTATCTAACATCGGGATATTCTTCATGCCCTTTTCGAATTCTTCCTTCATTACACTAGTGTTCAAAGCATCAGATGCGCGCATCGCTGGAGATTCACCTCTTAAGCTTGATGGCGTATGTTGTACTGATCTCTTCATCGGTGAATTCGCAGGAGATGGTGTAAGTGGTCCTCCATATTCAAACTCTAGTTGTTGATGTACTCCCGGTTTGGCCAATCGTAGATATTCTTCATATGGGTGCAACCATCTTTGGTATGAATTCTTCAATGACGTCGATAATGAAGACATAATCTTCCCACTGTATCCTAAATCTCTGCCGATCTCCGCCCATTTTTTCAGCTTGCACACCTTCTCGAATCCCCCTCTAGTATCAACCGCCTTCTTAAGTTTGTACAAGTCGAGAGGTCGTTTATCGACGCTAGGAAATCGATTGAGGTTCGTTCCATGTTGTTTATGGAATTTCGCAAGTTGATCAAGATATGTAAGATTCGCCCGTGTACCTTGGAGTTGTTAGCAATGTTGAGATGGCGGAGTAAGTAGGGTTGAGTCATGGATGGGGGGGTTTGCGGTTGAACTTACTGCCTTCGACCGAATTTAATTCTTGTTTGCGCGTGCGGAAGTGGAAGTGCTTTGAATTGTTAGAACAAATCTGCGATTATATCATGCCGTGATTGAAATCATGTAGTCCCCAGTCCCGCAGAGTAATTGTGGTGTCGCGAAAGAATAGAAAAAAATAAGTGGTGGTGAACATACCTCGGTGTCAATCGCAAACTCTGGTGTCCAGCCCTGCGGAGGGATAATCTTGCAGATACCAAATTGTGAAGCTTCTGGCGTAATCTTCTTAATATACGCACTTGGATCCTTGAATTCCTCTGTCGTTGGTCTATATGTTGGGGCTTCTTGTAAACCATGGGGACGCATCTTTTTCGTGGTCTCTCGGCTCGCCGTTGGTTGTCCCCTCCTCTCGACACTGGTTAAATCCAAAGGTGGAGATACCATCGCACTCAAAGCCGTAGGAGCTGCGGCTGGATTGGAAGCATTCCCATTCCCATTCCCACTTCCACTTCCATTCCCATTTCCATTTGATTTTCCTCGATTAGAAGTGGAGTTACCGTTGGGAGTGCTGGTGCTGTTTGAGGGTGAGGCTCGCATGGTCGAGCTCGAAGCCGTTGTATTCATGGGTACCTGAACCATGATGGCGACTTTAATCCACCAAAGGGGTAGAGTAGATATTGATGTCGAATTGAAGAGGAATAAGTTAAATTATCGACATCGAAGTGTGAAATGGTAAAATTATGTAAGGTATTCGTAGATTTGCCCTCGCAATGAATGGTTGGGTAGGTACATGCAAGACAGATGGAAAAAAAGGGAATGGTAGAAGAGAAGATGTGATCCGCAGTGCCGATATCAAACTAAAGCCCATATCAAGTTTAGTACTAGGGTAAAGTGTAAAGTATGTATTTCGCCTCAATAAAAAAGTAATTATATCTATTACTTCTTGGATGTCCTCGTTACAGTTGTGTAAAGTTGAATTGTTTATTTTTGTAAAGGTGGTGAAGGAGTAGATTGATTCGTAGTACAATACAGTAGTAGAAGTATAAAAGGTGGGTGAATGTATATGAGTGAGGTTGGTTGTATGTACTTGTAAGTGTGGTGGTGTGGTTGGTGGTGGTGGTGTAGTAAGGAAGGATGGATTATTATGGATTTGTATTGGATTGTGGAGGGTGAAGGGGTTGAAGGGTGGATGTGTAAATGGTGGAGGGCGGATAGAAAAGAGAAGAGAGAGAGAGAGAGAGAGAGGGTTCAGATTACGAGAGATATCCGATTAAGAAAGCCGGCCTTCTATGTGGAGATACCAAGAAGTCATATTATATATTATATAGGAACTCCTTCCGTTTCCGTCTATATTTTTTATACATTTACTCGCATTTGTGAGTAAATGATTAATTGATAATAGTGTCTATCTACTAGATATATACTAGGTATATATATTACATGAATTGTAATCTTATATAAAGGGTGAAAGAAGTATATATCCCTTGTTATAATTAATTATATATCAATTTGATCCTTTCCTCTTACTCCTCTCGTTCATTCATTCCTATGTCTCAATCTAAAATTCGATTGATTAATGCGATTTATATTGCATGGGGCCATACTATCAACCTCAGGCAACATGTCGTTACATTAACCAATTAAAATGATTTGACGTTGATAAATGTGTAAGATTTGTGCATGGATAAGTGGATCGATCCAGTGGCTTGTTTATGACCTGATCTGATCTGATCAAACTCAAAAATGAGAACTAGGAGTAATTATTATTATATATTACCAGATTCCGAGTCTTTTATATATAGACGGTACTTAATTTAATTAGTATAATATGAGAGTCAAAGTAAGCAGTATGAGAGCATGAGAGAGAAGAATATATAATCAATAATTACCTCAATTAGGAAGGGGTCCTATGTTTCCCCAGTTTGCGGTTTTGGCGCTTTCAAAAAATGATCTAAGGGTTTGAGGCTGACTCGGTGGTGGCTTGATTTTTATTGAATGAGGAGATGTACGTTATCGAGGATATCTAGATAAAACACAATACCGGTACTAAGAATTCTATTTTCATCCTTATATTCATCTTCATCTTCATCTTCATCTTCATCTTCATCTTCATCAACAACATCAACTCCATCGACTACATCAACAACATCAACAACACCACCAACAAATGCCTATCGACCGTCCAATTCCTTCCTTTTACTGTTGTTACCTTCTCCGATCAACCATCAAACATACCGGTTTATATATTGGATCCACCCCAAATCCAGGTAAGTTTCCTCAATCGGGTCATTCAAACCCATTTCATCCCATCCAATCCCATCTCATCCTATCCCCATCCTATCCCCATCCCATCCCATCCAATCCCATCCCATACATCCATCCAACCCAACCCAACCCTATTCAAACACAATCTCATCCCATCCCATTACATCCCTTCCATCCAAATCCAATATGTAACCTTACCGAGTGAGCAAACTCTCTACATTTCTAACCAACTAACCCATGAATATTTAGTCAGACGACTTCGGCAACATAATGGATTGGCAAAAGGTGGTGCTGTGAGAACCAACAAAAGTATTTTAAGGCCATGGGAAATGGCTTGTATTGTTACCGGTTTTCCGAGTTCAATTGCCGCGTTGCAATTTGAGTAAGTTTATATATCTTTTTGAGGTTCATGATATATCATTCGATATTCTTTATTGTTTTATGCCCAGCTACAGCTCAATCACACAATTCCCCTCCTTCATTCCATCAACACCTAATACTACATACCGATAAAATGATACCCCCAGTCAACTAAACCCCATCGAACTAACCTCTAACCTCTATTAGATGGGCATGGCAAAATTCACATATAACCCTTCATATCCCACCATCATCACGAATTACACATGCCACTCAAAAGAAACGATCCGGTCATTCAAAACGACCTCGACATACTATTCAATCACTTTTATCAAACTTACATCTCCTACTTAGTGTTCCATCATTTTCACGATGGCCATTAGAAGTAAGATTTTTTGCTCCGGATGTTCATGAAGCTTGGATCAAATGGATGAAAGGGGTAAGAAGTGAACCACTGAGGGATTCTTTACCTATCATTACAGATTTTCCTCCAGGGGAAGTAAAGGCTGAGGATGATGAGGGTGGTGAGAGTACAGGTGGACATCATGGGATCGAAGCCTTAAAGTTTGCATATCAGGACACCAAACCTCACTTGGAAAAAGGGAAAAGAATATTCAATTCTAACATAGAAGAATCCTGCACCATTTGCAACCTACAACTTCAGCACAATTCAGGCCTCTATACCATCTGTCCGCACTCGGATTGCGAGGTCATCACACATATGATATGTCTAAGCCAACACATTCTTCAAAGCGATAAGAAAAAGAAAAAGAATCTCCAACCACTGGTTCCCATCAAAGGAACATGTCCGGGTTGTAAAAGGGAAATTCGATGGAATGATATGGTGAAGGAGTTATCACTGAGAACGAGAGGTCCAAAGTTGGTTGAGAAATTATTGAAACCTAAACGGGTGAAAAAGACTAAGGGTAAGGGTATAGCGGCATCTCAGACAGCTGTCGAATCTGAAGATGAAGATGATGAGAGTGATGAGAATGAAGAGGAAGAGGAAGACGACTGTATCAACATGGGCGAATTCGAACCTGGAAATCTCAAAGAGGTGAATGGGAATGGCAATGGTACTGGGTTCAAATATTATCTCGATTCCGACGACTCTGATACTTTATCTATGGTTAGTGTCGCGAGTAATAAATCACAAAAGCGGAAGAAGAAGAAGATATCTGATCCAGTTGTAAAACCAAGACTCGTTACTGTTATTGAGGATAGTGATATGGATATGGATGAAGGGGGAGAGGAAGGGGCAGGGGAAGCACTGATGAGATGAATTATGTTCTGATATTATTCTATAGTCCTTTGATTGATCAGGATAGAATATAATATAATACCCACCTCTTCACCTCTTGTACTCGAGTAGAGTAGATTCAAATCCATAAGCAAATAGTCAACTGAGTGATATTCTGATTAATATTAATCTATATGCACCTACCTACTCAAGTAGAGTAAGCAGCAAAGTACTTGTTTAATTCCTCTTATACTCGAGTACTTATACTTATATACTTATATACTCGAGTACTCGTACTTATACACAAGATTCTACGAGTACGAGTATTCTCCAGATTCATATCATAGTTCATTCATTCATTCATTTCTAACATCTCTCAACATCTCTCAACATCTCAACATCTCTTAACTTAAAACTTCAATTCCAGCTTAATATTCTTTAGTACTAGTACGAGTATTTGCGCTCATGTTAGGATAGGATAGGATAGGATATGATTTCCTATTATGATACTCGAGTATTCCGTATAATTACGGGCTTAATTATTTAATTCAGTTGTATACCGTCTAAACTCAGCTAACTGAGAACGAGTCCAGTCGCAGTTGGCCTAGCTGTCGATCACACCGGAAGACAAAGAGATCATAGTATAACTAGAAGAATCAGCAAAATGTATTAATTGATAATTCCACAAATAACAAAGATTAGACCTCATCTAGTTTGGTATGATTGATAGTTACAGTAGAACCTGGTCATACCGGATTCTGTTATACCGGATTCCTGATTATATTGGAATACTTTATTGAATTCTCTGAATTTTGTATAATGATATTGGATTTTTAGCTCATATCGGAATATTGAACAACTTTTTCGAAAATCTGGTATAAATAATAGACATTTTATTAACTAAATTGATCTCAAAAATCTAATTAGATTATATTCTTCAATATTATATGATTATTCTTGATATATTTGTATAAAATCTGTATAAAATCTGTACAAAACCTTATACAAACTTGGAT
>KI628554.1:0-70689 GCA_000503235.1 Sclerotinia borealis F-4128
TACTTGTTAGTAATAGGAAAATCGAACTTGCGAAAAGGCCGCTGAATTTTGTAATATCAAAAATTCAATTATATTATATTATCTACTTTGAAGTCAGATTTATAACAATATTTATTATATTATTAAATTATTCAATCTTGAATATATTGGATTTAATTACAAACAAATTCCTATATATTATATATATAAATGTCACGGGTTCACTACCTGTTCCTAGCTAGCTCGGATGGATGCCTTAGGCATCCATCTACCATATAGTCGTCGTCGCTCTACGCGTGCCTCCTTCTCTCCTCATCGAATATCATATATCATACCTAGTACCCATCAGAACCCGTACCAGCCCTGTGATAATATATTCGATCCTTCAAAAGGTTCCGCTGCTGATCAACCTAACCTTGATTTTTTATTTGCAAAAAACTTACAGGGTTATTGTTTACTATATAATATAATTGATTATTTAACAAAAAATGAATTTGAACAACTTAATTTTACAAAAATATTGATATTACAAATACCTTGATATTATAAATATCTTAATATTACAAAATTTGAGAATTTTGAATTCTGTTTTCATTTTATAATAAATAATACTAGAAATCCATAGATTACTCTAACAAATGCTATTGATACAAATATATTCATTATTACAAATACCAAAACATTTGATAGCTTTAAAGTTCATATCTATACTATTTTCTATAAAAGTCCTTTCACTATTGATATACTTTTGAATCAATCTAATACACTAAACCCAGATTCATTAATTCAGTTATATGCTAATCAAGCTAATGAATCGCTTGTTAGACTTTATATCAGATGTTTGTTTTTAATATTTGAGAATATTGTTATATAACAATATAAGGCTAAAACAAATCTTGAAATGGAATAAACAAATATTCAAAAAGAATATATTACTTATACAACTATTAAAGAAAATCTGATTATAATCTAAGCTTAGCTTACAAAAGTACAAACATAATTTCAACAAAATAATATATTAATTACTAAAACACAGAATCTGAACAATAGAATTTCCCAGGTCTATTAAATTGTGAGGGATCACAAGCAGGGAATAGGCCGGATAGTATCAGTACTACAGTTAGGGTATAGTTTGTACAGAACTGAACTCATACCACTGCCATGGTGGTATGAGGGTAGTTCTTTATAGATTTTAGTACGAACTAACTAATAAAGAACAAAGGATATGAAAGGATACGGAGTATCCTTTCACATGCACGCTTTTCCGGCTAGTCCCCGGAAGGGGATTAGTCTCTACGCGGTGACAAAAAACCCCGGAGCTGAAACCCGTTTCTGGAAATCTGACCAACAATGTCCTTCGGTTTTATACTTTTGGCTTAGTGTCATATATAGAAATCACAAAGTTACAGGATTTTGTACTTCCTTCTCATACACTATCTGCAAAGGAGAAATAAAAAGTCTTCCAGTCAGGCTTGAGATTTGTCGTCTGTAAAAGCTCATTCCACCTATAACCCCAGAAAACAATAGGCTTATTGTTGGGATCACAAGGTGATATCACCTAACCATAATATTCCTTATATATTATCCTTTTTTAACGTTGAATACGTATAAGGTCATGGCCATGGCCACGGAGGTTAAGCCTCACGCGGCCGCTAGTGTAAGCACGTGAATACTCACGTGCGAGTTTATACCGACACTCGAAGAGGGGGAAAATGAAAAGAGACAGGGTTTCTTCTTGGGTGAGACTACTATCACGATGTTGTAAATATTAGAGTCGGATTAACTAAGTATTGCGATAATTAACTGTTATAGAAAAGGTATATCTTCATTTGAAAGTATTACTTGATTTACAGGGCAGGTATCTTCACCTCTAGCTCCTATGCTCTTTAATCAAACATCAGATATTGATTCTTCAGAGTTGTTCTGGGCATTTGGTCATCGTTTAAACATCGGTCTGTCGAACAAGAGGTGCACGTCAGGGAGGTGTGAAGCTTGAGCTAAGGAAAGCCTAGGAACAGGACCGATTGATCACCACTCGAATCTGGTCAGTTTCTTCAATAAAGTAACTCGAACTCGTAACATCTTATTTTGATTCTCTGGATTGAATCAGACAACGCGTAATTAAAATACGTTCTCAGTGAATAGAAACAGATGGTACGACGGCGATATCAGTCCCTTATACAACTTTTATAGAAGGCGTGAGCAGGAAGGAACTTAAACGAAGTCATACGGTTTCTTCCAATTCAAGTACGAAACAGACTAGTCTTTACCAATTGTTATCAGTCTTCATAAAAAGCAGTGCTATCTGATAGAGAGTGACTCGATCTTCAACAACTCAAGAGCACTTAAATCGTGCACGGACCACGTTAAACCTCTAGTAAAGTCTCTGGTCAAACATCAAAAGTCTTTCCAAGGGGTTCACAGAATTGTGGAATATAGCTCAGTGATTTCTCGCTTCTCAAGAGAGAGTGCTGGCACGGGCTTAGCCGGGTACGGTCGAGGCAATCTTCCTGCATGTGCCGCAGGGGGCATCTCGCCAATCAGCTTCTAGCATAATTTTCGACTCAGCACCCATAAAAGCTGCACCTCCCCCCTCATCTTACACACTTTCTTTTACACTCCTTCACCTACTTCAATTCTATCAAAATCCATCGATATATAATCAACAAATTGATTCCACATACCCCGGACATCCAAACAATCTTTTAGGAACACACACACGTGAGTAACACTTGGTACCCTCGTTCTGCTTGATCATCGCTTGAGGATTTTGTCCAGGTTAGTCAAAAGACCAGCACAGTTGACACAATCCATCAACAGTTCATCGCCCTTGGGTGATTCATCAAACAAATCATCATCAATCATCAACTCATCGCCCCTGTTCATCATTATAAAAGCAATCAAAACGGCAAAATGTCAGGAAACACTTCTCCTGGCGCCAGCCACTTACCCATGTATCACTACTTCAACACCATAATGACACCATACGAAATCGATATGGATTCCTTCCAATGGGAAGTGAAACCTGTTTTAGCCAATGCCACCGACATAATCCAAAGGTCGCCTGCTCCCAGACAGAAATTTGTTCGGTTCGCTCCCAAAGCCGTTGACATCAAATACAATGAATTCAAAACAAAGTCAAATAATGGAAGGCAGAGGAACAATGCCGCAGCACTCACTGTTGCCAACGATTCGAAGATGATGAGAATCCCATCACCGTCGGAATTGTCCAGAGCAGGTTCGCCCCGCCAGGATCCCAGCTCGACCCAAATCCAATCGTCCCATCGTCGCACGATTCGAGAGAACCCAACTGAACGATCGAGCCGAATGGAATTTGAGGCCCAGAATTATACTTCATCCCAAAATGGTCAATTCAAGCTTGTTGTGGCCAATACTCCAACTCAATTCCCCCCTCGTGTACCAAGTCCTCCGGCAAGCCGAGATCCACCACCCACACCTCGACCTGCACGGCTTAGTACACCAGATTTTACGGATGACTACGATGATTGTCCCCGTTTTTGTGACTGTTGTGGTAACTATGAAGCCGAGAGGTCGGGACGTACTCTTGATAGTAGGAAAGAAGGATCGGCGTGTTCGAAGATGGAATATCAATGTGAGACGATACTCCAAAGTAGGCTTTTCAGAATTAATCCAGTTAGATCAAGCAGCGAGTGCCTATATAGGAGATAGGAGACTAGTAGCGGAAAAGCGAAAGCAAGATCTTGCTGTCGTACCAACAGAGGATACTCAGGTGTGGAATCTAATGCGCATGGGATACCCACGAAGCGTCGCCATCACCACTTTAGAGGCGTATAGACACGATTTTGAAAAGGTAAATGCTCGAATCCCAACATCGTTGTCGTTGCTAATTCTTGACAATAGGCGGCGACTTTCTTAGAGTATAATTATTAAGCTTATGTGTTTAAGAGTCGGGCCACAATTTCCTTCTCAAAATCACTATTTTTATAAAAAATGATATCCCTTGAGGGCGTTATTGGTTCGGGAAAGCTCGTATGCGGTATTGCTCGTGCGCTTTGATAGTATTGTATATATGTTGAATATAACCTCGATCTCCTAACAAAAGTATATCTTTCGTGGCGATATTTTGTGAAAGATGAAAAGTAATGCATTTCGAAAGTCGACTTCCAACTCTAAATAGTATAGTCCATCTGTGAACAAATACAGGCAACACAATCTTCGTATGTGTCAGACGCGCCCAACGAGCGAGCAGTACACCTTTGCCTCAAATTGATTCTTCAGACGATAACCTCGTCAGCAACGCTTCAATCACTTGTCCGACGGGATATTCGCTCATAATATTGACCACTGAAAAGAAATTTCAAGGCAGAAAAGATTATGTGCAATTTAATAAAGATATTGAGAAGTTTACTTCTTAACATGTCGTTGGAGCTGACTTTCGTTAATGAAATCGGGCTGTTCCAAATATGGTTAGTTCATAATGTTTTTTGGGCAAGGCGTGCAGGCATTGACGTGCCCCGCCAAAAGATTCCAGCTTCAACCTCAACCCCACCTTCTCGTCGACAAGCTTCACTCCGATCTCGCTGATAAAATACTACAAAAGATAATATCATACACTGGTAATTTCCAAGAATTAACATATTAATTAAACATCAAAATGTCGGACCTCACTACAGTTTACACTAAGGATGCTGCTTTCCGTAAGCCTTTCCTGATTCCTGCGAATGTTGATGTCCTTCACTTCTTCCACGCCTCGATTCTAACAACCCTCTAGCAGCAGGACCTTACTCCCAGGCTATCAAGACTTCATCTACTGTATACTGCTCCGGACGTAAGTCTACACACTCCTTTGCTCATTTCCATCCCTTCTCACCTTCCCGCTTCCACTCAAAGCTCCCAGCTAAACAATCCCCTTACATCCAGAAATCCCCTGCACACCCGAAGGCGAAATCCTCACTCTCGAGACCTCCAGCATTTCTGCCATGACCGAACTCTGCATCAAGAACCTATCTGCCGTTCTCAAAGAAGCTGGAAGCAGCATCGAGAAGGTTGTAAAGGTCAATGTGTTCCTGACAACCATGGATAATTTTGCGGAGATGAATGGAGTTTACGAAAAGCTCTTTAAGCACAAGCCTGCTAGAAGTGAGTTTATATACCTTTATCGTTGAGAGGGAGACCGTAGATGGGAGATAGAATGGAGATGGAGATCTCGAATGTCGTTTAGGGAAGAGGAAGAAATATGCTAATGACGTTTCGATAGGTTGCGTTGCCGTATACCAATTGCCAAAGGGAGTTCCGGTCGAGATCGAATGTATTGCTTTGGCTTAATGCCATGTGCGATGGTCCTGATGGGAAACGAAAAACACATAGACCTCTGAAAACTGCAAAAATGATGATGTCCATGAAGTATATTCGCGGTTCCAATATTGAGATCATGATATTATGAATATACCATGGCACAGATCAGCTAGTACAGCTTCAAACTATTTTCCATTACCCGGAAGGGTGGTCTTCCGATCTTTATTACAACAGTTTGAATTCTGAAGCCAGAACTCAATGATACGTTGAATTGCATGATACGTTATATCAGCTAAGCACGAGCTCGTCATGATCCTGAAGAATTGAGGGCATCGAGATATTGCAGATCTTGATAGACCAAGCTCTCATAGTTTCAGAACTTGAGTCCAAGTTAATTCCGCCAATTGTGATAACTAAAGTTAGTCTTGTTAGTCTATGGTCTAGTTACGCGTCCTTTTCTCCATTTTGAGATTATTTTGCCGGCCCGTCCATTAGTTTAGACTTAAGTCTTTCAACTAGTACGAAAATTCTAACCCTCCAACCGTGCACTTGTTCTAAACATTAAACTCTCTAGAACCAGCTTCAACTAGCGACGCAACGTCCTGAATTTTACACTAATTTAGTAAGCTCCGCGCCGCAAGATGTCAGGAGACATGACACAATGATCGACATACAAAATTTCTTGGCCCCGGCACATAACCAGCTAGTATCCAACTTTTTCTCACTACCGGAAGCTCGATCGGAATGGATTCAAGTCAAAAATTCGCAAATTGTTCTATTGATTCACTCCCTACATGACATATTTCACGATAAAAAGTAGGAACTATTTATCAGACGCGAGAGAATTTCGGGGTGCCTATTTGCAAAATACCTCGTGCAAACTACAAATCGATTAAGCAGCTCAGATCGAATGAAAATGATGTTATGGTATAGAAATCGTTAATTTGACACTGCACAATGTTGAAATGATTGATTTCTTATCATTATGGATGACTTAGGCAATGTGGATGAACCTTTGATCGAGATCATATTCGCATTCGCATCCGCATCCACATCCGCGTCACTTTCTTTCCTTTCCTTCCCCTTCCCCTCCGCTTTCGGCCCTTTATAATACCGCTAGCCTCTTGATCATTTCAATTAATCAAACGACGCTAATAATCTCGCTATTGTTATATTTATGCTGTCAGAAAGTCTGCAATTGGGGTATACCAGTATAAACTATATAACGATAAACTATAAGGGGGTAATCTAGTTCTTTTTAGTTCCCGAGTTGCGGACTTTCTGGCGACATGAGTACTTTTATGACGTTACCTGCCGATCGGTCCAACATGCTGGTACCGTGGGACCGGTCCCTCCTAACCTCTATCCTCCCTAGCCTCTCAACCCTCTCGATTAATCAAACGATGCTAATGATTTTGCTACCGTTGGACCTCATCTGAATGAAGACCGACGGTCAGTTCAACGTGCTGGTACCGTGGTACCGCCGTACCGGTCCTCGCTAGCCACTATCCTCCCTAGTTTTACTAATCGTTAGCCCTTCCCCTTCCCCTTCCCCCTCCCCCTCCCCACATAAAACTAATTTACCTTGATTCCCCCAATCTCATATTCATATGGAGCAGGGACCAGGGAGGGGAAAGATAAACGAATCGGATCCCCACTAAACCCCATCCGATCCATGCGATCCAATTCAATCCACACCACACCACACCACACCACACCAGCACTAAACCTTAAAACCACGTCATTCAATTCATTCATTTGTTCATTGGATATCTAGAACCTCCTAGAAGCCCTCCCGCTTCCCCTGACTCCCTGACTGAGGCTGAATACAATCTAGAATATACTACGCTGCCCCTCTCCCCTCCCCTCTCCCCCCTATCTCAACCACTCACTCACTGACCATCTCTCGCTCGCTTATAAGCGAGTAAACTCTATTATTATACCATACCATACCATACCATACCATACCATACCATACCATACCACTTCATATGTAACTGTAGAAAATAAGGGAATTGGAGTTTATGTAAATCACATTCATATCATTTTACATCTCATCACAGGCAGTTGCACAAGCAATCAATCACACAGTCAGTCACAGCCATCACACAAATAATGCAATGCAATGAAAAACTTGACATGTATCAAATTTCTCATTGATTTTCCACATCTAAATATGTATGTACGAACGCACCACCATTTATCTGCCCTGCGCGCAACCTCCCCGCATGAAAGAAAAAGCCGAAAGCATGAAAGGAAAACTGAAAACAAAAGAAAAGAATGAATCAAAAGGATCTAAAGCGTAGGGAAAGTGCCATAAATAACACCATCCTTATTCGTTGCCTCGTGTGGTCAGTGAACATGGTGCTTCCAAATGAAGTGAAGTACCCGCATGAAAAAAGAAATCAAATTAAGATAAGTAGAAGCCCATGAATACCACCCATTAGCACCACATTGTATAAACCGGTAATTTATTTCCATCTCCAGACGCCAATGTGAACCAAGGAGTGAAGAAAGATAAATTAAGACCGTCCCATATGATTGATGAATTGTATGTAATGTTGCCGCTGGGTCATCTTGCGCGATGTAGTCGAGAATGACGCTGTCGGTAGAGCAACTGAATGCCGTAATGAGACAAGTGAGAGAGATATTATCCGCTATTTACTGAATGAAGCCTCAGTGTGTTGCGAAGAAGAAGTGAGAAGTAGACTCGCGAGTCGATATTGACTCTAGAACACAAAAGTCTTGAATAGTGCGGTCAACCTGAACCCATGAAAAGAAAACTTCCAGGGAAGCAAGCAAGTAGATTTCACTAGGAAATCTTAAGACCGCAACTATTCCGAAGGCCGTGGTTAATCCAAAACCGATGAATCCCTCAAATTACTTGGTGGTGCCTTCTTGTGACGTCGACCAATAAGAGTTGCTCCATCGAGATTGAGTTCAAAAGCACCGCTTCTGCGTCCGACTTGTTGCCTTGCGGCTGCTGTTACCGAAGCACTGTGTTGTCCATATCCCCTCGCCGGGGCTGCAGAATTTGCATTCAATCTCGTATTTCGCAAAGCCTCGTCAACTTGTGCAACATCCGATTGCCCGGACCTCGGTACCTTGGACGATACCCCATTTTCATCGAGGCTGTCGTCATCGCTCGCCTCGGTATCTTCACCGGCTTCGTCATCTTCGTCATCATCGATAGGGTTGAGGGCGTTTATGCCAGCAGCTCCTCTGTAACCTTGCTTAAAATTTTTCTTTCGTTTGGCTTCCTCTTCTTGTCTGTGAACAGCATAACCAACGTCGAATACTTCACGTAGATTGACAGCACCAGGACTTCGGAAATCCATACGCCTACCAGCACCTGGTGACTCCATGAGGTCATTAAAGGCTCGTAAAGGAACACCCAACTGTCTTTGACGCTCAACGGCTGGAGTAGCAAGTGGTGGAGCGTCGAGCGCGGCGTATGTAGGTTGATCGATACCTCGAATCCAAGGATGCTGGAGGAATTGTTCGATTGTGTATCGTTTTACGGGATCCACAGTTAACAAGTGCGAGACAAGGTCTTGTGCAGATTTCGAAATTTCGTCCCACCATGGGGAAAGGAATGTGTATTGACCTCTTGCGACCTTTTCGGTCAACACCTGAATACTTTCGTCATAAAATGGTGGGAATCCGCAGAGCAAAGTGTAAAGGACACAACCCAATGCCCACATGTCGACACTCTTCGAATATCGCTCATCCTTTACAATTTCTGGGGCAGTATATCCGACTGTACCGCATGGGGTCATGGTTTGACTATCCCATACGACCTTACTCAACCCAAAATCGGCAATCTTGATCCTTCCAATACCACCTGATCCAACACCGTGGATGAATTCACCCTCATCAACCTTGTCTTCGTCTTCGGAGGATCTTGGTTTTGGAACCCTGGTTGGAACAACTGGAATTGGTTCAAACAAAATATTTTCTGGCTTAATGTCTCTAATATGACGTCAGTTGTGGCTTGGCAAGCGATAAATGATAAATGGGTATTCTCACCTGTGGACAACACCTTGTGTTTCGTGAAGATAATGCAATGCCTCTGCCACCTGTGTAATAACATGTCTTGATAGATTCTCACTGAAATAAGTAAGTCGTACAATTTGATGGAATAATTCTCCACCTGGTGCCAACTCCAAAACGAGGTAATAGTATTGTTTTGACTCGGAGAATTCGATGAGTTTTATGATATTGGGATGATCTAGATTTCGCATGATTGAAACCTCCTTGAGAATGTTTGCCCTCTGCCAGGAATCAAGTTAGCTTTGAATGATAATATGGAACGTCTTTGAAGAGAAGAATAAAATAAAGAGAATTCCGCACCTCCACTCCTTTAGGTTGCTTCTTGTTGAACTTTGGATGAAGATGAGCATCGCCCTACCACACATGTTGGCACGGTTCAAGAGAGTAATAAGACAACAATGGAAGATCCCGTAGGTACTTACCTGATTAGAGTTCATCTCAAATTTTCGAACGACTTTAATTGCCACCTCTCCAATTTTTCCTTCTTTATCTCTGGCCTTGTAGACGTTACTGAATGCTCCATCGCCCATCTTCTCGATAAGTTGCCATCGTTCCAATCCCGGATACAGCGGCAATCTGTTCTTGTTCTCATTCTCTTCTGCCAATAGTTTTGCCAATGCTTCCTGATCAACTCTGGACTGTCCGATCCTTTGGTTCTCTGCCGCCGCGTGAGCTGCTGCGTTTGCGGCTCGTGCTCCTCTATGTCTCCCGTCTTCATTCGCGACGGAGTATGCATCACCACCAGGTACTTGGTGTGCTTGGTGGGCCATCACGTTCGGATCTGACCTGGTAGCGTAATGTTGAGCAACAGTTGGAGGGGCAGGCGACGATTTCTTCGATGTATCTTCGTTCGCCTTGGCGCCTCCCTTTCCTGGACCTAGTATTAGCGTTTAAAGTCTGGCAAGTGGGAAGGAAAAGCCAATGAAAGGCTATTTGGATGCAAATTTGCAATTTGGTTGTCGATGTTTAAACATACCACGATGGAGGGCATTTTTAATGGCCTGCGAAAGGGAAGACATTTTAGTAAATCTTTCGGATAATTTGGTGGATAAATCTTATAAGAAGGATTGTAAAACGGAATTCAATTTCCAGTGAGACAAGAGGGGAAAAAAGAGGTAGAGACTAGGATAAGCAGGGGTCGGGAATTTGTAAGATTAGAAAAAAGATTGTAGGTAATTTGTGATTGTTTGTGATTTGTGATATTGTGATAGTGAAATATAGTAATAAGCAAGGAAGGTGCAATGCAATATAATGAATGAATGTACTTGAGCAATATCAATACAATCAATATATTTAAAGAATAACCAAAAATGGAATTGCTTATATAACAGTTTAATAAGCAAGGTAGGTAGGTAGGTAAAGTAGTAAAGTACTAGGCACTAGGTAGGTGAATATCAATACCGGTAACAGATAGATAACTACCCAGGTAGACAGAATGACTTTTCTCCGAGTTGAATACCGGTAACTTGGGCCCTGGGTTGGGAGATATGGAGATATGACGGGAAGCCCATTTCCGTCATATGACGGAAAGGCTATGACTATGACGGAAGGCTATGTATGTGTATGTATGTATGAGCCTATGACGGAAGATTACCGATGACGATATCGTATCGTTACAGTACCTAAATTACTGAGTTACCAGTATCTCCTTTTGTTTCGTTTTTGTCCCGTCTACAATTACAATAAACTTATTGATTGGGTAGGAAAGTATATTTTGGGAAGTAAATAATACATAATTCAACCAGTTAGGCAATTATTGATCTGCCAAGAAATCCCACATCTCCCAAAGTTCCCAAATAAAATGCCACTAGAGAATAATTAGTTACTGTAGTCTTCATTCTGACCCGCATTTGTAAATTAAGCTTACCTACTTTGAGTAAATATTATGACGTAGAGTAGGCAACCCGTCATGAAATTCGAAATGAGCTCTCATTCGTAACTTCCTACTTCAAAAATTAAATCTCATTTTGAAGTCAATTACATCCCCTCCATTCCCCTTACTTTCCCCCCGCCCCAACTCCCAGCACTGGCTGGCTGGCAGGAAGCCTGTCATACGCCAACATGCATCAAAAAGACCTAGCAAAGGAGACAAATAAGTCGGGTGAAAACGCAAGTTAAGAAATTATATACTGACATTCAAGTCCCGCATAGCCAGCTACGTGCTGTGTGTCCTGACTGAATGTGATAAGGTGGCTATGTATGATCGCCCAGGTTGTCGACGAAACTTTCGAGATAGTCCAGGGAGGATGCACGAATTAATCCGGCTTGTCTTCGATAATGATGATATATGAAGGAGGATACACGAATTAATCCGGCTTGTCTTCGATACTGGTGATGTATGATGTCTTCGATAATGATGATGTATGTCATATGGCGAAAGAAGTTTATGTGGTGAAGAAGTGCCGTGTAATAACACATCCCAGAAACCTGTGTGGTTTGGCCGAGGGGCCTATGAAGTACGAACCAACACCGGTGAGAGATGAAGGTGAGGCTTGGATATGATATTGTTGCCAGCGGGGTGGAGAGAAGATTCTTTGGATCTGAGTTGTACCTCACGAGGTGAGATCCAGATGAGAAGATGAATATGATGAGTGAGAGAGATGAATCCTCTTGTATTTATACTCAAGTACAATGCGATCGGTGATCGAAACACATCGAAAAATGCCTGATAGCTAGTAGCTACGTTGACGGTATCTTCACACATATTGGTTATGGTCCCGGTATTGTCCGGTGCTTGATTGATCATACAGCCAGGTTACTAGAATGCTATAGGCTTGGCGGTTCTTACTATTTTAATTCGAACACAAATGAAGCTTTTAGAATTCGAAAAGAGAGTGAAAGAGAGAGACTTGTGGTTATGATTGGTAACATTTCACAATGCGAAGACTTTTTTTTTTTGAGAGGATGATGAAAGTAGATCTGGCCTTCCCCCCCTCCCATGATCAACAACAAACGATTGTCAAGTTGAGCAATTCGCCCCCTCAACCGACCCCCAGCCCCACCTTCTTCACGAGCGTCATTCTTGAGGTTTAGCGATTTCTCAAGGCCGATCTACGGGTACGGGACACCATATCTCAACTCGGCCTTGCTAAGCTTTAAATTTCAATCCATCCGATTGATCAAATACAAGATCAGATGATCTAACCAAGCAAAAAATGACATACTCTTACTAACAATAAGCAATCAAACAAGTTAAGATGAGTCAAAAAACAAGAGCTATAGTAGATATTAACTAAATATTATAGTCTCTCGAAATCTCTTATAGTTAGGTATATCATGATATGCTATACAATGTTACCAGTTTCATGTATTGCCTCTTGTCAGTCCGAATCGATCGATTGTTATGATTAAGATTTTCGGGCTAGTGCCTCGTCGGGAACTAATGGCAAACCCGAATACCTGGCCATTGCCATTTCCAACTGAAATCTACTCATTCAAAATTCTAGGCGCTACATATTCAGGGGGAGCTACTTTCTAGCGCAAACTACAATCCTGATTAAGTTTCTGTCTTCATCTGGTAGCGCCATTGATGTTCTGTGTCACTAGGAGACTTTCGCCAAGAAGGGACACATCTCCTCGAGAATTCATCTGAACACATCTATATAAACCTCTTTCCCTCCCTCTGTTTCTTCTTCAGTTTGTCTACACACAACATATACATCAAGAACTGAGAGGGAATATCGATAACCTGTAAGTAGTAAGTACAGTACCTGCGAGCTTTACACCACCAATTCTAACAATTTAACAATGAAGTCAACGACATATTCCCAGTCATATTCTTACAATGTCGATGTGATTATCACTGTCGATATCGACACTAATACCGTCAATGTCATTGTCGATGTCGATATCCACACCGAGGCCAATCTCAATGCCAATTTCAATTTTAATTTCAATGTCAATGTCAATGCCAACGTCAATGCCGACATGATATCGAATGCTACTCAGGACAGGCAGGACAGTAGGAAATGGCTTCACGACGCGACATACCTAGATAAACCTCCCCATCAACGGTAATAGTCGGCTCTCCATGGAACAGCCGCCTGCTTCCCAATTGGGGAAAGCGATTGCCCCCCTTCAAATAGTGTAGTTGAGAAGGATTGTTGAGTTAAAGGGCTTGGATTGATTTTCAAAACTTTTTATTTTCTATCATATTGAAGGGGACAATCGCTTTCCTCGACTAGGAACCAAGCGGCTATCCCATGGACAGCCGACTATTAACAATATAGCTGTATTCGAATTGGACCTGCTCGTTCAGGAAGACTGGTCGAGGGAAAGAATGTGAGATACAAGGCAAGTCAAGTGGGTAGATGTGTATAGATTAGCTGTACCTCAAAAAAATTTCCTCGACCAGTCTTTGTAAACGAGCAGCAACAATATACTCTAACTTGGAATATTACCCACAGGGACTACCCAGTAATTACTCAAAAGCCAATTCAAGGGAAAGGGCTGGAGGGGGTTGAAAGCGTAGTTGAAGGATATTACGAATATGCATCTGCCTAGTAGGCTTAGAAATAAATACAATGCTTGAGAGAGGGTATGGAGTACAACATGAAAAATGGAAGGGTGCCAGTTGGATTATAGGCATGGACTTCCAAGGCATTCAAGGTATTCAAGGCAGTATACACTGAAAATGGGCGGTACGAGGTGACCACAGGGGATTTTCAAGGACGATTCAAGGGGATGTACTTTCATTCCTTTGTTCTTTTCTAATAGTTGTCAGTGTTGGGATATAGATGAGTATAATCATATAATCATTATGTTGAGCATACTACTCGAGTATATCACATGAACTATATAAAGTTTTCCATCTTCAAATATCAATAACTTCATTTTATATAATACCGTAAAACCAACTTTACAATCTTAATATGATCTGAACTATTTGATGACATTGATGTCAGTGACACGGAAGCTTGATATTTAACGATCAATTAAATAATATCAAAATCTGAATTGTAAATACATAACATCATACCATACTACTCATACCACCAGAAATTCCGCAACTCGATAATAAACTACAAGGGAGTAACCTACCGGTAAATCTTTTAGTTCCCGAGCTGCAAATTTTCTGGCGATATGAGTATATTATATCAATAAACCCCAACTCCCAAAAAAGCTAGACGACTCGAGTACTAGTAGTAAATAGTGTATGCAAAGTTTTCGTGTGTTTGGTTATTAGCTAGCTTGATTTAGTTAATTAGAAATTAGAATTAAGGATTTTCTCCTAGAGTATAGTATTATAAATTAGCTCGACACTAATTAGTGATTAGATAACAACGGCGAAAAAGAAAAGAAAAAGCTCAATTCTTAGAACTAGGTAATGACTAAGTAAAGTCTATTTCGATATTAATTACTAGCAAAATACTCGGCAATACTCTCTTTTTCCCCATATTTTAAGTTCTGACTAATACCGGTACTTGTTACCGGTATACTTATATATAAATTTTGATGGATACAAGCAAGTACCGGTACCCCTGTCCAACTCAATCCCAGTCTACCGGCGGGTACTAAAAGAATAAGAATAGGAATCTGGGGTTACAACTTACTAGTAGGTAGTAGGCTAGTAAGTGAAATCTGGGGGTGGAATCTCAATTGGTGTACCGTCTTACCTCAAGTAAATAATAACTGAGGTTGGGTCCACTGGCAGCCGCAATTGATCTAGCTGTTGATCAAGTCAGTCAAAAGCCGAACTGATTATAATATGATTGGAAGGATTCTGGGAGATAAAGTTCATTTTTGGCTCTATATTTTTGTACTGTATTAATAATTAAAACTGGGGTGTAATTATAGGTTAGCTTTGTCCAAATACGGTTGGACTGAATGAACCTTAGTTGGTTGAGATAAGACGGTATTGGTATTGGTATATTGTATTCTATCATTGTTCTGTGTATAAATGAAATATTCTGGGATATACTAGTACTGTAGTATATTTTATTGTTATTAATACCGGTAGCTGATTTTCTAGCAATACTTCCTCCCCCATCTAACCCCCATCCCCTACAAAATACTAATCTAATCTAATCTAATCTAATCGTATCGTATCGTAGAAACATAACATTATTTAAACTTCAAACCTCAGATTCAATTTCTCGCAGCTCTTGACACCCACCCACGAATTATTAAATATCTTCATTATCCCTGGTATCCCATCATATCCCATCATATCCCATTCAAATGAAAAATCAATCATCCCCATACCTCCAAAGTCAAATCGCCATAGCCAAACCACGCTACTCGCCAGTCTCTCTAAACTCTTAGCCGCAGCTCACAGCCCGCAGCCCGCAAGCCCTAGGACCTAGGACTAAGTTGCGTTGGAGATACTATACTTTTATATTAAAATATAGAAACAACTTTACTAATCTAACAGGAAACAAATCTCCCCAATATGTCATCATCGCAGCAATACAGTAGTGATAATGAAAGACACCGGCTATATATGATATGTAGATCTCGCGCTACATAGTTTGATAATCGCTGTACTCTTTTTTGATTATGATATTTTTTCTGTTTCTTATAGTTACACGCTGATGGGGATAGTGATATGTGCCTTTCTGTTGGTGCTGGTATGTATATGTTTGCCATATATGCCTATACACATAAGCGATCCCCTCCCCCTTCCTCGTAGTACTCTCTATCATTATCTTGATCTCCCTTTCCATAATCGTTGATAGTTCTATTTTCCATTACCGGTTTTCGAAGCCCCAATTCATATCCTATCCTATCCTATCCCCGCTCTACTTCACCCCATTCTTCACTTTACTGCCTCCCTACTTCACCTCCCCCATCTGCAAGACCCTACCACCAGAACCATCGAAACCGCCATAGAAATACTTGATGTAAGAAAAGGGATGATTAGTCTTTTGTACGTAATTAAGATAATAAATCGATAAACGATAAAATAATCGTACCTCCCTTATCCCACACCTCTCCTCCTCCTCCTCCTCCTCCTCCTCCTCCTCCTCCTCCTCCTCCTCCTCCTCCCATCCTTACCCTCAGTCCCCTCTTCACCCTTTACAATTACACATCAGCCCTTCCCCCTAAACACACACACCTCCATATCCCCCTCCATATCCCCCCATCATCCTCTTCATACCCCCTTCATACCCTGTTCAACCATAGATCAAATCACCCACACAAAACCAAATAAAACCAAACCAAGGAATTCAAACGACGAACCAGAAAAGAAGTGGAAACGCGACGGAGGGAATAGATCACTACTCATATAAAATATATGTAAAACCAGCAGGATGAACTAGTCATGAATTACTTACACCATAACCTATCTATCAATTCAGGTGCTTTCGATCATAACATGACATTGCACCACCCATCTATCTTTTTTCTTCCCTCTAAGTCCTACTATCTATCCCCTTATCACTCACTCAGTACCAACCCACTCACTCAATCATACATACATACAGACATACATACCCCCAAATATCCTCAACCCATACCATACCATACCGCGTACTCGCACCCGTAACCCAAGCAGCACGATTCTTTTAACCCCATTCAATCCAATCCACCAGGCAAGATCCATCATCTTCATCTTCATCCCCCGCGCTGGATATCCATACCCTACCAAGTCTAAGCCCCCCATCTTCGTCAATCTCATATCATACTTTTTGTCGTGCCTCCGCAGATATCTCCCCTGATACCTCCCCTCATGCCATGTGCCATATACCATATACCATATACCATATACCATGTACTCGAGTACCACAAATCCCCATTCCTATCCCCATGTCCCATATCCAACTCTTAATTCTCTTTCCCCCCCATACTCACATCATCTCCAACGCCCAACCTCCAAACCCACCTACCACATACAAACACCACATACCTACCACCACCCACCCACCACACACAAATCCAAAATATCCAAGCCCTCCAAAACCCACCCCGAAAATCTCAAAGTTCAAAGACCGATAAATATATCATGGCATACACAATCAATAATAATTCCCAATGATATCAAAAACCGCACAATATAAAAACAAAATATAAAGTAAGATCACGACAAAGACAAAGACACCGCACACCCACCGCACAATCAAAAAGTGTAAATAAAGCATTACCCCCTTCCGCCTAGGAAATGAAGAAGACTGTGATGTATGCATAAATATATTGACGCGCTCGCCCCTTCACCCTTATCGCCAAAACGTCCTAACTAATATGACTGCTGCATCATGACAGGATAGAAAGATGAAAACGCCTCGAAACGATTATATCATAAGACTCATGAGACATATTCTTATTAAACCCCTACCACACCCCTCTGCCTTCACAGATTATCAAATCAACCCGGCTCGCGCTGCCTCCCCGCCGCCGTCACCAAGCACCTCCTCCATCCTCGCCTTCCCCTTACCAATGCCCCCTTCACCAACTCCCATCCTCCTTGCCACATATCTCTGCGCCACAACACCCACCCCTAAACTGAGCGTCTCCTCCACCCATTCCGCAACCCATTCGCGCGGATCGACTCCACCACTTGCTATAATTTGCATGATTTCCTCCGGTAACCCTGTGTGCGCCTCTTCTGACTCTGCACCGAAGAATCCGCTCTTTTCTTCCGAGGGTGATGATGGAGATACGGGAGTTAGGGGAGGGGGGGCATCCAGCCATTGAATCCATTTTGCGGGAATGGCTTGGGTGAGTGTATAGAACGTGATGGCGTGGACTGGATCTTTGAGGTAAATAGCGAAGGAGATTAATTCATCCGGTTTCGGCTTATCATCAACCACAACACCTTCTTTCTCTGCTACCGGACCTCCTTGAAACAAATCCCCAGGGGCTTCATGAGTAATTGCTTGAACGGCCATGAAGATATCGCTGCTGCGGACTGGATTTGATTCGCTGAGATCTTCGGTAGCTCTTTGAGCTGCAAGCTCTAGTCCGCCATGCGCGTCGAAATATTCCTTTGAATAAGCTTCTGCGCTTACGCGAACGAGTTTCGTTCCTTCGATGAGTCCTTTCACGGAGCCAATATCGCGATTGTCGTTTCCTACGCGCCACCATGGTCCATCGCTCCATCCCGCAGTGCCCCCTGTATAGCCAGCTTCGGATGCGCGACGTGCTGTTGATTCGTGACCACGTTGGATGACAAGTAAATCTCCTCCCTCAACTTGAGCCATCACACGGGAAAATGTTGAATAGATGAGAGGGTCGAGAGAAGGATATCCGATGAAATCATGGGTGATGTGGATTTGGAGTCGCTCGTGGGATGAAATAGGTGGTGCGAGAGTGTGAAGAATATTTGTAAAGGTTGGAAGAGCTCTTGACCTCAACTCACCCCCTTCACGTTCAATTAGCATATCCCTCGCTTGCCAGTTGATCAAATCAAGATCTTACCAAAACCTCTAAGAACTCCAACATTTCCTTTTACCTGTTCCGCCCATCGTTTAGCTTCTTCATTTTGTTGAATTTCCTTGACTGCAGCTTGAGCTTGGTTGACTGCTGCACTGGCGGTCGCTGTTGCTGTTGCGAAGACGCTTCCCCATGACCATCCCCCACCCGCCGATGGGGTTTCAGTAGCAGGTTGAGCAATCGGTGCTTTCTTTTCCACTTCCTGAAGATCGCTACTAGTTGCTGAAGGGGTAAAACTAGTATGGAATGATCGAGTACTGTCAACAGACTTTCGTGGTAAAGCAGGTTTCTCCTCGCTTGATCTCTCCTCACTTCTGCGAGAAGCTGGGGGAGGGGTTGCTGTATTTGAACGCTTTACTTGTTGAATTCGAGGTGTATGTGGTCTACTTGGTTGTTGCGCTCCAAGGTTTTCGAGTTCCGCAAGTAAATCCTGTTCTGATTGAGATGGTTGTTTCGTTTTATGTGATTTTGAAACTCCCTTGGAAGAAGGTACTTTAACTTTAACATCATTAATACCTTCCAAAAGTTCATTCAATTCATCATCCGTTGGAGCAGCCTTTGATTTCTTTGAAGCCATGATTGAAGTGATTGAATTGATTGACCAGCGATATCAATGATTCAATAGTGGTTGAGAATAAGTATCTACGAGTAGTATAAGCAGGAGTAAATGATATTCACCGACTTCGTTAGATAACAACTTCTTGATATGGGGGTGTGGCTAATGCAGCCTCATGTTAATATATGATTGGCTTCAGCCACAGCTATAGTGTCTATTTAAGCACCGCCACTTAACTAACAATTTATTACCACTTGACAATTCGAACCTCAATCGTAATAACCTTTTCAAAGCAGTAAAATGAGAATCTGACCAAACAACCAAACTTTTAGACAACATCGCTTTATGTCTTGAAACTAGCATATAATTGATCATTGAACTCTCTTGCTAATTCTCCTCTAACTTTTTAATATCAATTTGCAACCTCTCAATCAAATATCTTGGCACACACTTTTTTTGCCCGTTGCATTAACTAACCTGCAAAACGGACGTCTGAGACCTGTGGTCAAAAACTCGAACTCTTTCATTTGGAGCCAGCACAACAATTGTGTTGGTTCAATATTCTTGCAACCAATTCACAGAGAAACATTTTCAATCCTCTTGTTGTCAACATGGCACGAATCAAGGTTCCTCCTATTGCCACTCAGGATTCTACGTCTACCCTTGAGAAAAGAGTTGGTTCTTCCGAGTCTCAAGAAACTTCATCTATCTCTTTTACGTCAATTTCATCAACGCCAACATGCCCCAATTGCAGTGCTACTTTCGCAGAGTCTACGGAAACAGTGAGTCTATCTTTAGTATACTCTTATCTCCTTCATATCAAATCAATTTACATCATACTCACAATATGTAGGACTTTCTTCATCACGTGGCTGCATGCAGTCGACCATCAACTGCGGAATCAGTGGGAACTGTTACTACTTCAGGTAGTTCTTTATCACCACCTCCCACTTCACCAGGAACCGCCATTTCTGCATTAAAACATTTGTCTAATAGGGATGTCCATTTCAACTACAATGCAGTTCAGGAGCCTGCTATTGCCAATGCCGACGAAGAAAATTTAAACTCGAATGCTCATGATCTGATTCAACCATATATTGACCCAAACTCCAAATTTGACTATTACGATCAAATTGAAGGGCATGAAGAACTTGCCGTGGATATCAACGATCCAGACATTGGCCTTAAGTTCAAATATTCAAAACTCCCCCCGGTCTCACACTTCGAGAAATTTCTCAAGAACCCCAGCGAATTGTCATATGCCGAAACGTACAGAAGGACTGAGATAGTTAGTATGGTAAGTCACCTTTGCTGCTTCATGGCCTCAAATTTACCATCCGAGTTCACAATTGATATCTTGGGCTTCATGCTGTGTGAGGTAGAACATAACGACTAACCATTCCCATAGAAAGTTTTGGCTGTTTGGCAAAAAGAGTTTGATGTAATCGACGAAGAGATTTACGCATTTGAATCTCAAGAGAAAGAAAGGGTTCAAATGGAAAAAGAAACCGAGAAAGCTGCAGAAGAAGCAGACAGAGTTGCCGAGCAATTGGAAAAAGATGATTTGGTAGCTATGGCAAAAGAATGGGCCATTGAATTAAAGTTCAAGGCGCCAGAATGGTTGGCTTTGATGAATCAGTTTGATGAAGATGACGAATACCGCCAGCGTCTCGAAAGCCTTCGAGACCCACAATTCAGGGCGAAACTTCAGAAGCAAGCGTTTGTCAGACAACAAGAGAAGCAAAAGCTTCTACAAAAGGAGTGGAAAGAGTTGAACAAGCCAAAACTTCTCAGCGAACCGCTTCCTGAGATCAAATTGACAAAAGAGGAGATAGAAGCCGAGAAGAGAAAGGCAGGACGTTTGATGGATTCTACCAAGTGGAATGATATGAAGGAAGCAGATGTATATGGATTTGAATATTCTTCTCATCCAAAACATCTTGGGGCGCAACCGATTCCGATAGCCTCTAGAAAGCGTGGCTTTGGAGAAGTGGATATGAGTGAAGGTAGAAGTGGTCGAGCTCAACGAATGGCGACTAGGAAAATGTACGATCAGAGTACACCAGAGGACGAATCGGATACTTTACCAGCAAAAAGACAACGAAAGATGCGGGTACTTGATGATGATCTTGGAGAGTTATCAAAAGTTTCTCGAAAACAGAGCCGAAGTCAGACTCCTGTTCGAAGAACCTTTGCATCCGGAAAACCCATTGGAAGGCCGCCGAAATCCCTTTCAAAGCTCAAAGATGTTCAACTTGCTTCGGGTGAAGACGAACCAATGCCGGAAGATGATGCTATGAGAGGCGAAGACATTTCTCGACACCTTCTGCCGGCCGAGCAGACACAATTGCAGCAATCGGCCGAATCCCTTGTCAATCAAATCGCCGAAAAATTGCCCGTTGAACCGGTTGTGAAGAAGAAGCATGCAGGTGGTAGGCCACGGAAGCATCCGCTCCCTGTTCCTGCTCCTGTGACCGCTGTTGACATTATCACCTCTGCAGAAGAAGTTACCACCGCACCATCCGAGACGCCCGCAGCAATCGTACCCCCTATAAAGCCTAAGATTAGAGTTATCAAACCAAAGAAGCAACTAGCCAAGTCAGCCAAGTCAGCCAAATCCGGTAGTCGCGTCAGGAAGGAAGCTAATATCGAACCAAGTGCCGAGACTGAAGAAGAGAATGCAATCCTGCCAACTACCGAACACGATGAGGATTCGCACTCACAGAGAACTGAACCTGTCAATTCAAGGCCCAGTAGCTCGTCGTCGCAGGCAACTATCTCTTCTTATGGTAATCGTCACAACAATCGTTCCTCTACCCGTGAGCAAGCCCTAATACGTGAAACTCGAACAGCCGCTCGAAACCGTGCTGCTGCATCTGTTGAAAAAATCGTCTCAACTCAGGACTCTCCCAGGAAGGCTGCAAGAGGAACGCGTAAGAGTGGATCGAGCGAAACTGCTGTTACCGCTTCTCAATTACCAAAAGTACGGAAGCCACGTGGAAAACAGGCAGCAAGCGCGGAGAACGTAGAAGTGGAACCGTCACACGAACCAGTCATCAAAAAGGAAGCCACCCCTGTCGCTCATCCAATCATCTCACCCCCTTCATCCCGAATTAAACGCAAGCGGATATCATCTGAAGCCGTTACCGAAACACTAAATGCCTCCCCTACCAAAAAGGCTCGCAAAAGTCGTCCTAGCAAATCATTGTCAACACCTACAGATGGACCTGCTTTCATATCCACTGCATCGCCTAAGACCAAGCCAAATAAGAAAGCCAAAGGACCTCTTGCAAGAATCCTTCCACCTCGTGAACTCAGCACTCGTGCCCGTCGGGCTCCAAAAGCGGTTCGAAATGCCGATGGTGCTGCTAATGAAAATGATGAGGATGAGGGCGAAGATGATTTGAACCTCCCAGCAACGGAATACGAAAGATATCTGGCTTTGGCTGATCCAAAAAGCTCCGTTACATTGGGTAAAAGGGTTAGAAAAAGTGTTATTGATCTAAGAACAGCGATGGAAGGTGGTGATGATGAGGATGGGGATGACGAGTTTGAAGGATGATCGAGTTTGGGAAGTTCGATCTCATCAGTCGTGGTGGCCCAGTTTCACCGCTAGATCGAATACCTGTGTTACAACGCTCATTCAATCTTTGATCTTCGACTATTCCCCCGACTACAATTGTCTTACCTCACACCTCGCTAGAGCCTCCCAGAAACACTGGCAACCCGGAATCTTTGCTACCCTTTCCAACTAGAAGCAAACATATTTGCTTTTTTCGTCGATATTCATCGATTGAACTTACATAAACCAAAATGGGCCTGAAACCATCACTTAAGGCATTTTTCACAATAAACGACCATGGTTTTTTATTGCAACACGTACATAAATTGAGCGGGCTTTACGGAGTATCGCTGCCAGCTTCTCACTTACATTTTTGTTTTACTTTTTATCTCTGATTGTCCTCAATCAATGCACGCGGATCATTGGACATAGATCACGGCGCCGTCTTTAGGCTCTGGCGCAAGAATTGGATTTATCTTGATTTATATATGGGACGGACGGACGGGGGCTAACTCGCTCAATCATTGTCACTATTTCTCTGGGACAAGGGTGATTGGAGGGGCATTGTATTATCTTAATAATTACATGAGTATGGACTCGAATATTGCATACATATGCATTGGAGGATTGGGACTGGAGCAAAAGGCTATTTTCTGTTTATACATATATCTCATAAGCCTTGGAGTTTTGGTCGGGGAGCACCTGGACCATTGTTTTCCTGTTTTTACTCTTTTGTACATAGGATTGCGAAGATGGATCATGGATCATGGACGATGGATGATATGAGCGCATCTTGGAGATAGTATGACATAGAAAATCAAATACTTGATTTTATTTTCGATACATAATTTGAACATATTTGCAACTCGAAAGATGAAATGAGATCTGCACTTTAGTGATACCAGTATATGCTCCCATAGATAATCCGTGGGGCGGATTATCTATTAGAACTATAGAGTATCTATTGGGATTTCAAAATAATCCGTTCTATATAGATATCTGTTTATATTAATATAACTTTAATAAGCGTTGTGGTGTTGAGGCTGCCCTTTTCGTTTTGGTCGCGTAGAAGCCCCAAACCCCTTGTCGCCTCTATCACTCTTGATTCCTCCTTTCAACGCGATACCATTACATCGCAAGACATTCCAAGACCCTTCTGCCATCCGCCTTCAAGCTTTCGTAGCCGGCCCCCTTTCCCCCCAGGCGTAATCCTTTCGAAGGCGTTCAAATAGGCCTAGTGGTGCGTTCATTCCATGCAGGGAACTAAGCTTTATGTTAGAGTAGAAAGCAAACCAACCCAACACTACTCAAGTATAAGATAAGAGTAGCATATTGTCATACGTCTCACCGTCTGCCGCTTTCACATAGTAACAAAACAATTGGTCCTTTTCTCGGAAAGAATCAAGAGCTATATTACAGTCAACAAGCACTTGACATTTCCTGATCCGTGTCTCGTCGTCGAATGTTCCCGCCCAGCGAATATAGTCGGTCTGAGGATCGAAGTCTCTCCTAATCTGTGTTTGACATGCGTGATTCGCAAGCTTGATTTGATCGTGGTTCGAGTGGCATGCGATGAATATTCGTTGCGCCATCTTAGATGGGGAGAAACTTTGCGTGTTGCGCAGGTTGTCGATAAAGTTCTGGGTATGTAGTAAACAAATCGGCGAGTCAGCTTCATGTGCTGCTTTTGTCTAGAGTTCGTAATCTTATCTTATCTGATCTGATCGGATTTAATCTGATTTGATTTTCCTTTAGACATCAATTTGAAATCTTATCTTCGTCTGGTTGATTGGTTGGTTGATTGGTTGGAGAAAGAGGGGGCTTTCAACTTACAGCTAGCTCTCTTCGGGATTCAAACGATATAGAAGATTTATCAAGATATATATCTATCTATCTCTATCTATTTTTATTATATTCTATTTATTTAACTATTGTATTATATTAATATTTACAATCTTGTCTTAGATACATTGCGTTTCATTACTCGTACATGCTACTGTAATTTGATTGCGAGACCATGCATTCATCTATGATTGTAACTTTCATCATATCATATGAAAGGATATAAGATATGAAATATAAATCCCAAACCTATCAAAATATATAGCTGTAGCTGAAACATATATACCCTCATTGTCTACTATTGAAAAATAAATATTGGCTCAGATCATTTCCTAGAAACTTGATATTTTCATCGGAAGCTTATGCCCATTATTTCTCCTCCTCAAGCTCAAGCTCAATGAACAGCCCCATCCCTGCGACGAGTCCCCCCAAACCCACCCGCCGTCGAATTTCTCACCCCCAGCACACTAGCCACAAATCCCACTCCCCCAAACGCCACACAAAACCACAACCCCGTACTATACCTCTCTATATTATCCTTCCCATCCCCATCCCCATCCCCCTCCCCTCCATCCACCACCGCCGTCACCACCGCACTACTCAACGCCAACCCCACCCCTGACCCAATCTGAAACGCCGTATTAATCATCCCCCCACAAAGACTCTTCATATCATGTTCTACACTCGACAGCAAAATAATCGTACAAGCACAATAGACAATCGTGACGGCCGCAACAACCAGGAGCGAGGTGGGCAGGACATGCGTCCAGAAACTGGTGGAAGTACGCGTTAGGAGCGCGGCCGGGATCGGCGATGTCATCATCATGAGCATGCCGAGGAGTAGTACGCTTTTGGTGTTGTAGCGTTCGAGGATGGGTCCGACGGACATGGAGAAGATGAAGCCGGTTAGGCCCATGGGGAGGAAATAGAGGGCGGTGGTGCCCGGGGAGAGCTGGTTCACTTCTTGGGCGATGAGCACGATGTAGTAGAGGACGGTTTGGTAGCCGCCGTAGCATACTTGGAGGTTGGTGTTAGTATTATTTTTTTGGGAATTGATGAGTGTGAGGGATAGATGGGAAGAGGATTGGAAGGAAAGGAAAGGAAAGGAAAGTGAAAGAGTATACATAAATAAATATGAACATACCAAAACCCGAAATCCACAACGCGGCGAAATTTTGAATTTTCCAAAGAGAAAGCGGCATGATGGGATGCGAAGCTCTCTTTTCCACATATACAAAAATGCCCAGGACAGCCACCGACAGGATCAATAAAACGATAATGAAAGCTTTACTCCAACCATACACGCCACCACTCGATAGAACAAACGAAAGAAGAATCAGACCACCCGTCGAAAGTCCCGCTCCCAATAAATCCAAGCTCGGTTTCTCCTGACCCTCCAACCGATCTTTCGGCAAAATAGCCTGACCCAAGAAACCCAACGAACCCGTCAGCGCCACCGAAACATAGAAAAGATATCTCCAACCCAACGACCCCGTCAAGAAACCACCAAAAATCAGACCCGCGCAGAAACCCACCGCGCCCGACGCCGCGAAGAACGATAATGCAATCGTACGATCCTTCGCCACGAAATACGACGAGATAATGCCCACGGCCGACGGAACCGTCATTGCCGCCCCGATGCCCTGCAATGCGCGGAAGATGGCTAGTTGGATAAACGACGTTGCGAATCCGTTGGCGATGGTCCAGATTGAGATCCACAACATCCCTATACAAAAAATAAGTTTCCGTCCAAATCGATCGCTGAGTACGCCGGCCAGTAAGAGAAATCCTCCAAAGGTTAATGTGTATGCGCTGATTAACCATTGCAAATCACTCGCTTTCGCTCCAAATTCCTTTTGGATGGCTGGTAAACTGATATTCACCCCTGTCATAAAAACATTATCCATGAGCTGTGCTCCACAAGTCGTGAGGAGAATCAATGCTCCTCGGAGACTCTTGATACTGCCGACATCTGGGTATGAAGTTTCCGCCAGGTTCCTCAACGGTTCTTCGATTTGGAGTTCGGAATATTCGCGAGGAGTGCTATTTCCTGTGCCATTTCCATTTCCATGAGAATGCAGACCAGGCGTATGAACCACCGAGGAAGGAGAAGGAGGACGTGTCGAATACGGCGTATTGAATTCGCTCGGTAATTCCCTAATTGTACTAATAGGCCCAGGTTTTACCGCCTGAGGAAATGAAATCGTCGTATTTCCATTATCCCTTTCCATCTCCCCCCCAAAGGACTCCCCCCGCGCCCCAAGAAACGCATCCCTCCCACCACCAACCACACCCACACCCCCCCTCAAGCCCTCCAAACCCTCCAAGCCCTGCAGATCCTCCGCACGAATCCCCTCGCGAAAAGCTCTCCGCCCAGAAACATTTGAACGCCGACGCGGCTGCGTTTCCAAATCCCCTACCCCTACTCCTACTCCTACTCCTACACCTACACCTACACCTACACCTACACCTGTGCCATGAACATCCTCACATGGGGAACCACTTCTCCTCCGTTCAGAAACCGGATGAGTGTGTAGCGAGCTCGTTGAAGCATCATTATTCAAAACTGACGTTACAAAAATAAATAATTAGCTTTGAAATTTACCTTGCGGATCGTGAGGAGTGAGTGGCCAAGGGGGTCAATGCTTACTAGACATCTTAATTCAAATTTATATACAGTACAGCACGACCAAAATCCCAATTGATATATTTCCAACAATTGACAAGGCAAAAGTAATATAATATAAGAAATATCTACGATTAGATAGCCCTCGAACATAAAAAGACATCTCAAATTTCATTTCACATGCATATGCCACCCATCCACTCACCCACGCACCCACAAATTCCAAACCCCATAAATAACACCCAAAGAAAATTCAACATCAACATCAACGATAAGCCAGAAAATCCCCCCCACTACCACCCTTAACCCCCCTACTCGAGTACCTTATCAACCCATGAACTCTACAGGGCCTTTTTAATTTCTCCACCCAAAAAGGCTGAAAGGATCTCTTGGGATAATGATCCCTGAAGTACATGGATCAACGAGTCAAAAACTCAAAACATGGGCGAAAAGATCCACTTGTAAATAATGCTTGAAAATCCTAGTGGAGAATACAGTTCACCTCCTAGTTTTTTCTCAACGTCTGCATGTGATAACTTGATAAGATGGGACAAATACTCGAGTATGTATATATAAAATTAACAACTTTAAATTCATCTTCTCCGCATACTATAGTACTATGCTGTGTTATGCTTTACAGTACATACCATGCTATGCTATACCATTGAGCCAGATAAGAAATATATAGGTTTTCATCCGATTTATATACTCGAGACTCGAGTATATGTATCAACGTCTTCTTTGAAGTTTGATCGGTCCCTGGATTTAGTGATATACGGAGGGCTCGGATCGAATATCTACAGGTATAATAATATAGTAGGGACTTGAGCTTGCACTTGCAGCCTTATTAACTCTACATTTATCATATATGTAGGTATCTGTTAATATAAATGGCAGCTTGTAGCACTTGCAGAAGATAACCCAGTCCAGATTGGATTGCCGTTGTCCCTCACCTATTGCATATACACATTCACAAACACAAACTGAAACGTCGGTACGAGTAGGAGGATCGAATTTTGAAACTCTTGGATTTTCGAGTACATGTGACATTAAACCAACAACCAACGATCAGCACGGAAAGAATTCATCCAACTCATCCAGATCATCACATTCTAATATCATCCAATTCCATGCGCCACCATTATAATTTTGAATCAAACACTCCTTCCTGTACAAATTCCCACGCATCGGGAGGGGATATAACGCCGAAGAAAATGCCAAGTATATGCAAACGCCCTGACAGCGACGCGCCCCTTTTCCATATATTATTGCCAATTTTTGCGATCATAAGAATCCATTAACTCCTTCATTTCAGATTCATTGACCCAGATTGTGGCAGAACTATTGAAGAAAATCATATGATATAATGAGAAAAACGCAACGCGAAAAACAAAACAGTTTAGCGAATATAGTAAAAAGAAAATGAAGGAACCAAAAGTGGTGTTTTGTAAATCTGCCAAATATCAACATCTTCGTACTTGACCCTAAGTGATTTAGAGGTCGTTCACCGGAAATAGATCGTCGGAAATGAGTGATTGTATCGGCCGTTTGAGAAGATCGGATCATCATGAAGGCGGCACAGAATTTGCGGCTTTCTTAACTTAACCCTTCATCTTCTCCTCTTGTTTCTTTCTCGCATCGGCGACCTTTTGTTCGTCCTGTTTACGTTTTTCTTCAGCTTTTTGTACCTTTTTGGCCTTTTTCTCGGCTGCGGTGAATATCTTGTTCTCTGCGGCTCGCTGAGCTGGTGGAGGTTCGGATGCATCATGAGATATTGGTTGATGTTGTTCTTCTTTGGCTGGCTGTTTGCTTACAGGTGGTGTATCATTTTGTTGTGCGTCCTTGGCAGCTTGTTGTTTCGATTTCTCTTTGGCCTCCTCTGTAGCTTTTTGTGCTTCCTCTAGTTTCTTCGCTTTCTCTATCGCCTCATCTGAAGCTTTCTGTGCTCCCTCTAGTTTCTTCGCTTTCTCTATCGCCTCATCTGAAGCTTTCTGTGCTCCCTCTTGTTTTTTCGCTTTATCTATCGCTTCATCGGCAGCTTTCTTTGCTTCCTCCAGTTTCTTCGCGTTTTCTGCGGCTTGCTTGGTCTCCTCTGCCTTCTGCGCCTCGGTTTTAGGCGGTGGTTGAGCTGCCTTCGGTGGTTCCATTGGTATCTGGATGTCTTGCTTCACAGGGATCCATTCCATTTTATCATCGTCAAAATGGTGGCTTTGTATGTTAGTTAGCGGAGAAGTCCAAGGGCCAATATTGCAGCTTTATAAAACATACCCCTCAAAGTCCGTCAAGGTCAGCGATTTTTCATGGTATTCCGCCTCCAAAATCTCCTTGTACGCAAATGGAATTTTGGCGGGCGCACCCTCGAAGAATGTGTCCCGCAATGGGAAGATGTAGGTGTCCTATGATTATTAGCCCAGTTCGTCTAACTATTTTTAAAGTGAAATTACTCTGTATTCATGGCCATCCTTGCAGCTCATCATTCCTTCTCCGGCTGGATGTGTGTAGTTGTATCTCGCAGTTGTAATATCAATGAAAAGTCCACTCGTAGTATCGACCCATCGCGCGTCAATGACATTCAACTTGTCCGATTGCTCTCTGTTGACATAATGAGGGTTGATCTCTAGCATATAATCTCGACCTTCTGGGATACGCGGAGATTTGTAGTGGAAAACCGTCATGTTGTAGTAAGAGGCAAGAAAGTGCATGGAGGCTTCGGTAACTTGGACATCGGAGTCGGAATCCCATGGTAAAATCTAAAGACGTAAGACGTTTGCAAAATTTGGGTGAATTTTAAGGGTTGTTCATACCTTACGATTCCACCACCAACCCAGTAACGTGCCATGCATAAGCCATGTTTCCACCCCGATATCTGAGAAAGTAGCTAGGTAGGTTTGAATGAGATTCGAAAGTGCTTGTCTGCGTTCTCTATATCCCAATTGCTTGTCGGCGAAGCTGTAAAAGAAATATTAGGTTTTGCCATTGTGAATTGTAATAGATTTCTATAATGAAAGTACATACCGGCCATCATAATGTGGATGGAAGCTATCAACCTCATATTGTTAGCCTGCAATTCCGCTGTAATTTAAAAGTCCTTCATTTTGAGCCTTCAATAGAATTGTAAGGTACATACACACTCTCATCTGTCAGGATCAATTAGTAAGGTTTCGACCAATAAAAATATCATGAACCGGACAGTCCAGATAGAGAGATCCGTATCGTGGTCGCCATAAAGAACCTTAAAACCTTTTGGAAGAACTCACGAAAGTATTTCCCACTTGGATCACCTCTTCTCCCACTCATATCCTTATTCAGCTTGGTGCGCACACTGTAGAAGTCTGCATCTCGTTTTTGGATTGCCAGCGCTGACACAATTGACAAAAGTCCAGGTAAAGTGATGATCCAAGAAATGCGCATCTTCAATTATCACGATATCGTAATCAGCTAACAAGAGGACAACTTCGACAGGGTATATCAACCGTCTTGGCGCGGCTTTTCAAATATAGATGTGGGAGCAATAAATGAATTTGCCAAGAGATGTATGGTTGTCGTCTTCTCTATTGGGTGTGGAGAGAAGGATTAAGATGCCGTTATGTGCAAAGCAAAGAGGCACAAAAAGAGAGTGAGAGAGTACAAGGAGATATATAAGAATGTAAGAATTTCAAAATTGAGAATGAATAGCTAGTAGTAGCAAAAGAAAATGAGAAAGCTAACGTGGGGAAGCACACGATCAAGTACCCCTTTGGTTCCTCGTCACCCAAGACAAGGGGGGATTTTATTATTACTTCTATAAAATGTGATCAAGCAAGCAATAGCAGCGTTAAGCATATTTAATATTAAGGCGGCATGAGAAGGAAGCAAATATGTATTCGCCGCTTAAAAAGAATCAAACTAGTAAAGAAAATGGGATCATTATTGGATCATTATTGGATGAGTTTGGGAATCTTGTCGTTGGTTTTTGGTGGACTCATAGTTGGGTGATTGTGGGTTGAAGCATTATCAGCTTTAGCTTGCATTTATTAATAGAGGGACACAAGGAAGCAAACAAGTAAAGTCTAGAAGCAAGATACCGGGCTGGCCGAGTGTAGAGCTTCTACTTACTAGTCAGGTACAAGACCTCGTTAATGTCAAGATTCCCTTAGTTCTACGACCACAACATACAAAACTTAGAGTAAGTGTACTTGAGCATCAACTTTTCATCATGACACAACAGTAACATTTTAAAAAATATATTCATAGCACAGTGGCATCCATACGGCTAGGACAGGAAGATGCAACAAGTTCCAGTATTTTGTGCGTAAGCAGCAGATCAGACATATGGATTACGACGCTTTGAATCTAATCTTTTTCCCCTTCCCCTCCAAAAGGTTTCAGATTTTGATCTCTATCAGACGGACATCACTTTTTATTTTGAACGCCAAGAAAGGTATTTTGCTTGGATAAGATAACTGGCAATTGAGTGAGGGAGAAAGAATGCAAGGCGTGGAGTTGAAGGAAGAATGTTTGTTGATCATTACTGAATGGAGTTCACAACTGGGGAAAAAAGGCTGGGTATGGGTTGTATGGGTGGGTGTATGCATCCGTGTAGCAAGGTTGAGCTTGATTATTAGCCGCCGTTCGATGGGTGTGGTGGTGGGATGTGAAAGATATTCACGGTTCTTTGGTTCTTTGGTTCTTTGGTTCTTTGGTTCTTTGGTCTTTTGGAAGTAGGTAATTTTCAACTACCGTTTCTTTTTTTTTATTTCAGAAAAAAAACATACAAGTACCGGTACTCCGTCTATCACCCATAATTCAGTCGTGTCTTCAATAGATAGCCCCTTGATAAGCCAAGAAAAGCCACCAACATAAGCTTTTAGACGAACCTTGGTCAAACAAATAAAAAAGCTTACTTACGCCTTCCTTCTTGACTGTGTTCCTGAGTGGTTGTGATCTGATTCAAGGATTATCATTATATCTATCGAGTTAAATTCCTCCAATACATATCTAGATAAGTATTGTACCACGACAAATACGAAACTATAGTACTACGCAATGGGGTCCTTTTTACTCTTACGCATACCTACAGATCTATGGTAATGGTCTGACAACATTGCAAACAATGCAACTTACCAATCCAATCCAATCAATGCTGCTGACAATTGAATAGGAGGATGAAAATGGGAAAGAAAAGGAGATACGACCTTGGCTTCGAATTTAAAGGAGAAAAAAAAAACTCAGAAACCTCAAAGCCTCATCTTTGAGAATGTCTTCAAAATAGTATCAATTGACCCCTAGGGTTTGGAATCAGATCTACGAAAATGGAGGAAAAACCATGCAAATTGCTTGGACTCCTCAAAGACTTGATTCAAGATTGTGGCTTAACAACCAGACCCGACGCATCGTTGATGAAACACAACGGAGAACCGATTAGCAAAACTCGAATGTATGATATTCCGAATTTTTGAAGGTTAGAATGGTCGAGTATAAAGATAAAGATCAACCTTAATCCCGGCTTCGCTTCTTCATCTCTTCCTCGTGGGCGTTTGATCGAAGCCACGAAGCATGTATTATATTATGCACGTGCTTAATCTATGTCATGTTACATAGGCTTAAATCTTAAAATAACCTGAGTGGGTTATCACATTCATGCTTCGATATGGGAAAGAAAGACTTCGCATTTTGTTGCACCCGTGGATTAATCTTCAAGTGGATTTATTCCAGAATAGCTCATCGAGACCTGGCCGTAGTTTGTCCGACCTCGAGGCTGAATTAAGTTCAACTGAGTGCATCGTTTGTGTGGTTGCCTCAATTCAGTGCAATGCACATGTATGACTCCGTTGTATTTAGTGTTCCATTAATATACGGAGGAGAGACCAGGCCAACGTGGGTAGGTTTATGGTGGAATCGAATTGTTTGGTACGAGAACTGCACCCGTGGTGAACAATATTTTGAACATTCTCGGGGCACACGATTTCGATAAGACAGATCTCCGCGGAACCTGAGCTTGATTTCGCGCTGTTTTGGAGTAACATGTATGAGTACAGATACTTGGTTCATCACATAACTTAGTTTCCGGATTTGTACCATGAAAGTTTTTGTACTCACTCGCCTCGAGCTTCTTATAACGTTTTCGCGATATTTCGTTGATTGATGTTACCCTCTCTCTTTCCACTGATCAGGTTACGAGTCATACACTATGCATCAAATTTACGTTGATGACACCTTCTGGGACATGAGTGCTTTGACATTTGCCTTTCATTCCATAGTTGCAGTTAAGGCTTTATAGCGATACTGAATTAACCTCTCTGCTCACTGTAACAATAGACATCGCCAGATCTCATTGCGTTTCCAAGGTGTCAAATACTTGCAACCAATTCTTCTTCAAGATGGGTTCGGTTGAAAACATCAGAGGCTAATTAACGGAGTCTCATAAAACTTTTAAAAAACAGCTGTTATCATCTGATTTGAACTCAACGATAAACATACATTGTATCGTATCATTTTGGCCAACCATATTGCCCCTGAACAACTTACCCTTTCCAACCGTTGGTACCAATGATCAAGAGAACGTTTCATCCATTGAATACTATTCCCTTCATATCGCTTAGAATCGGGCGTCCGAGGAACTATGTTGCATCCGTATATGTTCCTTCGTATAAAGTAGCGATGTATGGGGTCTTCAATTCTCATCTGGTGGTTGTCTTCACTTCTCTTAGAATTTGTGATTTGAATGCAATTTTCTGCTCGTTATGGTTCGATGGTACCTTTTATCCATGGTGGGTCTGGGGAGTTTATGTCTTATATACTCTCGCATTCTGATGCGAATACGATACATCCGTTCACTATCCTTGCTACCTCCTCGTTCTTCGGACATTTCGGATGATTTCCCGGGGTAGATCCTGTCTCACTATTTCCATGTCTTGTCGATTGTAATTGGTGAAAGGGATTAGCACATGTAGAATATGTATCATAGAGGTTGCAAAGCAGAGGGGTTCTTGGGTCTTCTAGCCAATAATGACAAACGCTTCGGGGAAGTCATGTTGGTTGTCGAATACCATAGGCTTCGGTGGACTTTGGCGGGGTTCTTTATGCTGGAAATTTTTGGGCACTTCATTTCGGTGGTTAACGATGTGGCCAAAAGTACCGATGCATGCCAATGGTGGCTCATTCATTTAAGAATGAATAGATTCCCTCTGGAGTTTCTAAAGTTGTTTGGCAATCAGAACTTGAGCTAAATACCACCAAACATTTGGAGTTTATCGGAAAATCAAGATGGCACCCACTATATCAGTAGGAGGTCAAAGTATAGTTGGACTGGCTTCTCACTTGTCACTCTACGCTGGTGCAATAGTAGGTTAAACAAATCACCTGATCTATATTGAGGGCTAACATTTGAAGACCGATAGATCATCTCCTATATCACATATAAAGTGATATATAACCTTTATTTCCATCCACTTGCAAAATTCCCTGGCCCAATAATAGCTGCAATAACGGATGGTTGGATATATTGGCATAAGTAAGCGTCCCAACTTCTGCCATGCTTTATCTAATTAGAAACTAACGAAAAGATAGTACTTTTGGGAATTATCACAAGACTATGATTGATTTACACAAGAAATATGGTAAAGTTGTGAAATTTGCACCGAATGATTTGTTCGTTCACTAAATTGACATCTCGAGTGGCACTTCACTAATCAAGCACAGAGACTTCGCATCCCCCCCACGGACAAGTCAAGCAAGGCAAAAATGCATTTCTTAAAGGGCAAGCCTACAATACCGGTTTAGAAACTAATGTAGGTATTGTTTCAGCAAGAGATCCAGCTGTTCATCGAGAGATTCGAAAATCTCTTTCTCATGCTTTTAGAGCTAAAGCCCTTCGACTTCAAGAGGAAGTGGTGGTAAAATATACGGACCTGTTGGTTTCTCAGTTTTGTCAACGTGGAAATGATGAGAAGGGATTGAACTTATCAGAAGTAAGTGTGCTACGGGGGTCCTTCTTATGAAATATCACTAAACATGCATAGTGGTATAATTGGTTAACCTTCGATATCATTGGGCATCTCGCATTTGGGGAATCATTTGATACGGTGAAATCTGGAGAAGGGCATCCATGGATTAGTCTCATTCTCAGCACCACACCCATTCATCTCATGGCCGTCATGGAAATCTTCAGACGTTTCCCATTCTTCAAGAAAATTGGAGCATTTCTCATGCCTAAAGACTTAAAGGAAAAGAGCAAGGTGCACTTCCAAAATGCAATGCAAAAAGCGACCCAACTTATGGAACGAGACAACAACGACCGAGACGACCTTTCCTCGCATCTCCTACGCGAGAAAGAAAACGGACCAAAAATTACCCCGGAATTCATTCTCGCGCAATCCAATACACTTATTGTGGCCGGCTCGGAAACTACTGCGACTCTTCTCATCGGATTAAGCTACTACCTTCTCAACCGACCCGAAACACTGGATAATCTCCAAGAGGAAATCCGCCACGCGTTCACATCTTCACGAGACATAACTAGTGATTCCACAGCCGCTCTCCCATACCTCGCAGCCGTCATCGCAGAAGGCCTCCGCATCTACCCACCCGTTCCCATGGGACTCCCCCGCGACTGTCCCGGCGCCATGATTGACAACCACTACGTCCCCAAAGGCGCCGTCTGTGTATCCGGATACGTCACCACACATGATGAAGAATATTTTACCGATGCCAATACCTTCCATCCCGAGAGATGGCTACCTGTCTCCCACCCTCTCTATAATCCTCGGCATGCAAATGATAATAAGGATGCGAGTAAACCTTTCTCAGTAGGTTCCAGAGCAGGTCTGGGTATTAATTTGGCATACATGGAGATAAGAGTAGTTTTAGCGAGGTTGATGTGAGAATTCGAGTGGGAGTTGGTTAGTAGGGATTTGGATTGGGAGAGAGATTCGAGGTTGGTGGTTTTGTGGAAGAAACCAGAGTTAAGGGTGAGGTTTACGGAAGTGCGGAGATGATTGGCTGCTGGTGGTTCTTTTGTATTTGTGTTCATCACATATGATGTGATATTTTGAGGCGCTTTCTGTAGGTGTGTGGGGCATTATTGGATAGGGAGTTGTTGTGGTAAAATCATGGGCTGGTAAATTGTAATTCTGAGGGGTTTTGGGAGGGAATGGAAAATTGGATAGGATGGATGGGTAGATGGATAGGTGCATGGGTACCAATTCCATTCAAAATCAATTCTAAAACTATTTCTGCATCGTTCCGTCCCGAACTCTCGAATCTCGGATACCGTGCATGATACATATGTAGGTAGCCTAGCCTAGCCATGTGTTTCTCCGTTTTCGAAAAGATTCATGTGGGAAGCCGGGGAGAGATATTACCGTATATGATAAGTTTTTTTTGGGGGGGTTTTTTTTTGGTGGAGAGGGGGGACTGATTGGGGAGCTGTGATTGATTGAGTGATTGATTGAATACTCGAGTAGATGTTTCCTAACTATTGTTACTGTACTATTTGGTGTATAGAGAGAGAGATATATATATATGATGGATAGATGAGCAAATATGAGTTTGCTGAAATGTGTATGGTGATTAGGTAGGTAGATACACCAGCGTTGAAAATTTTATGCGGAGTTTTCATTAATACCGCTTTCCTTTCCAAAATATAGTGAGATGGAGTGGTACAGTTTATGCAAGAGCATGCATGCAGTGCAAGAGCCAGCAAGATCATGAGATGAATGAGATGAATGGGATGAATGGGATGAATGGGATGAATGGGTGATCACTCGTATAGTACAGTATCAAGTCAAGGACACAGCATGAGATGAGAGTACGTACTATCGACGATGAGGAGACTACTGGTAAGGTTAGTGTGGGATTTTCTGTTTTCTGTTTCCTGGATGTATTTTGGTATGATATACCGGTAGAGATAGAGAGATGTTTATGTTCCAAACCAGATAGATGTCTAGATAGAAAATTAATCCTCGCAACTTTGAATATATGGGACGAACCCCCTTCATCTCAGCCGAGAGTGATATCACAAGTACCGGTATATCCTTGTACGAATAGGTTAAGCTTAATCGATAAGGAATTTTCTTCCCTGTTCCTGTTCCTGTCCTATTGCCCCACGCTAGCTGTCACGATAAAAATTTCTCTTGGGATGTATGGATTAGGGCGTGCACCTTTCAAATCGTCCAATGTAATGGTTCGTTTCCACCTTCTAGAAGAGAAGAGTCATACGGATTTATGATATACCTAGGTAGTAGCACTATGATCATTTCACTGTTTTGTTGTTATTCGATTTTATAGACTCTCTTTTCGTACATCCTTCTTTCGTACTACACCCTCCTCTCGTACACCTTCCATTCGTACAGTACAGCCTTCCGTTCGTCGGGTCTCACATTGTTATTGTTTAATGTTTTAATATAACGCGGGGTTACACTATATACATATAGATATACCGGTACATACATACATAGGTAGGTCAAAGATTTATCAATACTTCTGCAATCGGAGCGCAATTGAATGGATGGATGGATGTATGGATGCGGGGGAGGGAAATGATACATGAGTGTGCTACATACGAGAGAGAGTAGTAGCATGTACGAGCATATAGCTAGCGATGAATCTAGTATTCTCGTGCTTGCAAATAGCTCTTCATTTCTCTTCTGTCTACTCAATTGAGCTTTCTGTTCTCACATACTACTGATATTTATACTTCTATGCCAAGCGAGCCGCATATATAGACTCAAAAGAGGCACTCACTAATTCACCAATCAAACCAACAGGATGTTTACAAACGAGCAGATAGTCCCCTCGCATTCCTCACTCGATGTAGAGAAAAACACCGATACCGACGCACTCCCCTCACTCTCGCCCTCACCCTCACCCAACACCCACACCCCCATCGCCCCTCCCCCCTCCAAATCACCCATCCACGACACCACAACCCCCACATCCTCTCCTCCCCCGCAAAACCGTTTCTTCGCCCTCACCACGCGCATTGAAAATGCCCTCGGTCTCGAAGCCCGCGGCATCCATCGCGTGCTCCCCGCCGAGCAAACCCCTAAAACTACCCTGTCCTTTTTACAAATCGTCGTGTTGTGGTTTTCCATCAATACCGCGCCGCAGAATATTACTTTGGCTAGTATTGGCGCCAGTGTGTATGGATTGGGCTTTGTGGATGCGACGCTTTGTAGTGTTTTTGGAGCCGTGGTGGGTGTGTTGCCCGTGGCGTATGTGGCGGGTTGGGGCCCTTGGAGTGGCAATAGAACTATGGTAGGTGAGGGGTTTTTATATGGTTGATATTCAAGAGTGGTGCGGATTCTGGGATTCTTGAGTGTGGTTATTGGCTCGGTCATTGGGAATTTGACATTTGTCAACCCCTGAGATGAATATTAGCTAACCGAGTATCTAGATATGCGCTCGATTCACAATGGGATGGTGGCCAGTGAAGGTTTGTGTGATACTGAATTTAGTTATCTTGTTAGGATACGCAATGATTGATGCAGTAGTAGCTGGTCAAATGTTATCTGCAGTCTCGCCGAATGGGAGTCTGTCCGTAGAAGTTGGGATCGTCGTTTCGGCCGTTCTGACATTCATGGTAACAACATTTGGCATCAAGATATTCCATCACTACGAGAGATTCGCATGGATACCGCAAACAATCGTTCTTCTCATCTTAGCCGGAACCGCAGGCTCAAAGTTCGACCTCAATAGTAAACCCACAGTCGAAGGCGCAACACTCACCGGAAACCGTCTTTCATTCTTCTCAATCTGTCTCAGTGCAGCAATTACCTACGCCCCTATCGCAGCCGATTTCTTCGTTTACTGCGATCCTAAAATTGCATCTCGCTGGAAAGTCTTCGCGGCAACTCTCCTCGGTCTCTCCCTCTCCTTCACATTCACCTTCGTCATAGGAACCGGTCTCGCATCCGGCATTTCCGACACCCCTTCTTGGGAAGCGGCAGGAGCAGGATCAGGTGCTCTCATAGTCGCTGGATTCGAAAGTCTAGGCGGGTTTGGAAAGTTTTGCTCAGTGGTTGCGGCATTGGGCTTAATAGCCAACATGGTTCCTCCAACCTACTCTTGCGGTATCGATTTCCAAATCCTCGGGCGATATCCAGCCATGGTTCCGAGATTCCTCTGGAATACATTCGGGGTTGTAGTATTCACCGCGTGCGCACTCGCGGGACGCAACGATCTCTCGGAAATCTTCACCAATTTCCTATCGCTGATGGGTTACTGGGTCGTGCTGTGGATCGGTATCACGTTGGAAGAAGAATTTATCTTTCGACGTCGTAGGAATCCTACCTTTGTATGGAGTGATTGGGATCAACAGGATCGAATGCCGGTGGGTATCGCGGCTTTGGTGGCGTTTGGGGTGGGGTGGGTCGGGGCAATTTTGTGTATGAGTCAGTATTATTTTATAGGACCGTTGGCGAAGATGGTGGGGAGTGAGGGCGGGGATATGGGGAATTATGTGGGGTTTGCGTGGGCGGGTTTGGTGTATCCAGGGTTGAGATGGTGGGAGTTGAGGAGGTTTGGGAGGTAGGGGAGAGGGGGAGGGGGGGATATGAGAAGAAGAGAGAGGGAAGGGGAAGAGGGTTTAGATGGATGGATGGATGGATGGATGGATGGATGGATGGGGAGGTTTATGAATATTACGACCCAGAAAGTTTTGTGATAGGAAAGGAAAGAAATACAGGTACTATACTATACCAAGGGGTTTAAAAATTACACACAAGGAGAATATATATTAGAAATTCTAGATATACTAGATATATATATATATATATAAAGAATCTCAATAATCTAGAACACATACTCGTACACACCTCATACAATGCCTGGTTTATATGATGACTCGGAAACATGATATGATAGCTCCACGATAATCTGATCGGATCTGATCGGATCTTATCCTGATTGTCAGTCAGATCGTCAGATCTTCGGATTTCGGATCCATAGGGGTTCGCTCCGCTATTAACGTCAAATGGTGAAACGCCATGCATACGTGGATTCGTGGATTCGTGGATTTGTCTTTAGCCCGGTGGCTGGCCGTCTGAGCTGAGCTGAGTTGAGCGTAGATTGTCTGGTGTATGGCGTATGGTGTATGGCGGATAGTAGGTAGTATGGTAGGAATTGGGGGAGGGGGATTAGATTGGTTGGAATGGGATGAGATGGATGAGATGAATGGGATAAGTTACGGTTGAAACATATTCTTCGTTTGTTGTGTCTTTGGGGATCTATGCTATGCTATGAAAGGCGCGATGATGTAGATTCTGAATCTGTGATTAACAATTTGTAATTGATATGCGCGGCTCTAGCTACAGTAGTGGGAGTGCTGGGTACACGAATTCGAAGTATACGAGCGCTGACAGTACGTATTGATACGAGTGAGTATAATAAGTGAGTTGAGGAGTAGCTGTTTATCTTTTTCTTGAAAAATAGATACGAGGGATCAAGTTATCTTACTGGTACTTTACTTTACTTTACTTTACTTTACTTTACTTTACTTTACTTTACCTTACCTTATTCTTATCTCTTCAGAAGTTCAGAGACTACACGTATGGTGATACGAGGAGTTCGGATGTCCGGATTGTTACGGGTGGTGGGCGTTTTACTTGTGTGTCTAGACAGGTACTGTACTCGTATACCTGAAAAGAGAAGAACTACAAAATGTGATCCCATCTTTTGGGGAGATGGTAGCGGGATAGACACCTGCTTATGGCTGTTAATTGTGTGAGGCTTTTGAGGTTCTATAATTGCCTAATTCCTACGTTTTGTCGTTGGTGTAGACACTACTTATCTCGATCAAAATCCTGGGGAAACACTTAGAAACTCGTATCTTCAGTATCTGTACAGTAATTATTGAATCAACTTGACTGGTAACAGCTCGCCATCTGGGCATCACATAGTAGATACTAGATACTAATAAGATGCTCTCGCTCTCGTCATGATCACTAAACTAAATCCAACCATAGCCGAACTTCACAATTCACCGCAAACAGACATTTTCAGCCACCACTCTATTTATATCTTCACTCTCCACCAACCATACCCCCGGATTTCTCGGCTGTGGCTTAAGTTTTTTTTTCCAGCTACCGGTACAGCCCAACGAATTTCAGCGCTGATGAGCAAAAATTACATCCAAAATGAAATGCGCCCGTTCGGATTAATTATCTACTAAGAAACTAAACACCAATATCTTCGTGTTATTCCCAGCACAAAGCTCAAAGAAATGCCGAAAACAGTCTGAAGAGCGTATTACTATTCACTGATATATCCAATCAGAGTACGCAAAACCATGCAAGAACCCTTGGGTCCGCGCGGAACCGACGGGTTTTGACGTAGGTGATACTTTTTACGGTCTTTTTACTGATCTTTTGAAGGTTGGAATACGATGGGATAGGTAGGTAGGTAGGTAGGTATAGGTGATAGGTATAGAGAATAGATATCCAATCTATTTCTGATCGCTCATATATATATATATATATCATTGCATCAGTGCATCAAATAGATATCCTTTTCCCCAGATCAAATCCAATCATATCATATCAAACCGTTAATCTTTGACCAGATCTACCTGCCTGTTTCATCTAATCTAATCGCATCCGAATCCCCGCTTTCCTGCAGGATTAGGTTATAACTTTAACATATCGGGGAACCCGTTTCATCATCGTCCGAGTCTGGAGCTTTAGCCTTTTGAGTTTTATCGATCGGGGCCAGTGCCTACGTATTCTTGTGGGGGTGGGCCGGCCGAGATTGGATACGATTTACCCTGTGAGTACGCAGTACGCGGTATAAGTCGCTTTCTTTATTGTGCGGGGGAGAGTTAGATAGGTAGATATAAGAGGGACATCCGCTTTTGGAGGGGTTTTTGGGGTTTTTGTTTTACAGATATTCGAGTATAACTGCCTCATATTCGACCTTCGTTCATATTCGCCGGCGATTGAGAGGATTGCAAGAGAGAGAGAGGTTATCGAACATTTGACTTACTTACCAAAGCTATATTTTCATATACAATATCTCTCGCTCCGCTCATACCTAGCCAAATACACACACACTATACGCTCGACTGCAAACACCACAATGCAACCCTCAACAACCCTCCTCTTCATCTCTGCCGCTATCCTCAGTACCTTATCTCTTGTTACAGTTACAGCTACACCAATACCATGCAACGATGTACGTATCTATTTTCCCCTCCCTATCCTTCACCACCCTTCACCATCCTTCCATCTCCCTTAATCCCCCCACTCCCATGTACCCTCACATTTCACACTTCACATTCACATTTCACATTCCACAAACAAAAACCCAATACTAATACTCATAACCAGGCAACAAGAGATCTCGTACTCAGAGGAACCCTAGATCCTAGCGCTTGCTGTAGCTACGGTGTGTGCATCAAGGATGTTAATGTTCAGGGTGGTTGAGTGGAGCTTGTGTTTTATTTTATGGAATGCTGTGTTATGCTGTGCTGTATAGTTTAAGTGGAAGAGGAAGAGGGTGCGTAGAGAGGATATGGTGTTGGGATTGGAATTGGCATGGGGGCTATTACTCGTATATGTTAAGGGGTGGCCTGACTTAGGATGGGATGTCGGATGTGGGATGTGGTATTGGCGTTCACTACACCGCATTATGATTTATACGATTGGGCTAGGTTGAGATTGGAGTTGGGTTTTCATGACATAGTCATTCTTTGGGTTATATGATATAGTCATTCTTTCGGCTATCGGCTTGCCACAACAACTATACAGTACAGACAGGTGAATAAGGTTAACGGGAGTTTTTTGGAGTCGGAATAGGAATCGGGATGGAGGGATGGGATGGAATGGGATTTACAAAGGAGAAAATTTGATATTACTTTGTTGGGATGAGTTTTATGAATATACTCAAGTACGATTGGCGGTATGGATTTATTTTTATGGTTGGTTTGGGTATGACAGTTGATGATATATATACGAGTATCATATATAAAAGTTACAAAGGAGATGAATGGAGCTTGTTATTCTATCCCTATTATATATTTTGTCTCAAGTGTTTATTTGACGTTTCGCTATTGTATGTGGAGGGTACATATCACCATTCCTCCCTCGGTCTCGCAAAGACTCTCGATGTTAAGATAAGCGGTTTCTATGAGAATTTGTAGATGGAAAGCTGTCAATGTTTAATATAGAGCTATGTTATATATCCAGACCATATGACATCCATCCCACTGACATCTGCCCTACCCAAGCCACGCCTAACATCAACATCCCCCTCAACATTCATCATTCACCATCCTCACCCACCCACCTCAAATCTTCGCACCCCCCTTCAAAACATCCTTCAAAAACATCAACGCCTCCTTCGCAAACAAAATCATATTCCCCTCTCTATCCCCGCCCAATCCCGTATTCAAATCTTTCTTATATGTTCCATTTTCCGTTGCTATGGCTAATGCTACATATCCGCTTTTCGTTGCACCATTCGTTAGCTATTTTTCTTTTTCATTCACCCGATCGATCTATGCATCTTGGGAAAAGAAGAAAAGAGAGAGAAAAAAGAAAGAAAACAAGGAGAGACAAAAAAAAAAAAAACATACGGCTGTCTATTTGCCCCCTCCCCACTAGCGCCAGGCCCCGCAGTCCCACTCTCACAAATGCAATACGTACTACCCAATTTCCCCCTCACATGTTCAGCAATACCAGCCACGAGATCTGGGGTAGGACCCTTATAAGAGGTTATATTTTCTTGGGTCCAACCGGCTTTTTGGGTGTCATCACATATTAGTATATATGTACTCGAGTATATATTTCTGCGAAGATTCCAGCGTTGAGAGAGAGGTACAGTAAACGGAAATAAGAGAGAGAAATAGAGAAAGAAAGCTGAATTGACCCACCAAAAGCTATTCTAGACTCCAGCGTATAAACCGTCAGACCACCTTTGAAAACTTTACTTGCACCGGGTGTACTGAGAATAGATGCGGATATAATGCCTCCTGCTGCCTGATTGAAGGTTAGATTCTCACGCATACACACACACACATCATCTTCTCTCCATGCCCGTGTCTCTAGTCTTCCTGAGAGCTCCCTCCCACTTCCCATCTACCCCCCTTAAACCGAATCACTTGACATCAATCACACTCATCCAGCTTGTAGTAGTAGAAATTGAAAGCCCAGAGAAGAAACATCAATCATCAATCAACCAACAAACCCCCTTCCTTCCTCCTCAGCAATCCCATCACACAACCACCATCCACCATCCACCATCCACCATCCACAAACCTCAAACCACAAATCCAAACACCAAGAACAATAAAAATAAAACAGAAACATACCGTCTCAGCCACACTAACAGTTTCCCCCCTCTCCTTCAACAACCTAGTAACCTCAATCACTACCTCCCTCACTTGTTGAGGTGGGAATTTGTTTGCTTCAGACATTGTGTGTAAAGATTCTCTGGCTCTGATATACTGAGGCTTAAAGAAAGAAGGTTGCTTGCAGAATGAAGAAGAAGCGTTGATTCGAAGATAATGGGTTTGGGCGTCTTGTATTTCAAAGCATGACCATGGCGGGGTAAGGTTTCCCAGTGGCGGCCCACTGCATATGAAGCAAGCACCTAGGGATTTTGGGTCAAATACACATCTTTTCATGAGGAATGATTGGAACAAGCGTTTCTACAATTGGTAAAAGGTTTATTTCATTATGATATGAAAGTCTAAAATATGATAGATTTTATAAAAGAATTGATGTGGACGGTAACATGCTTAGCCAGTCATGAAAGCCAATCATAATATTTCATGCTTGAAGCCGTTGAATACAAACTACACGAAGGGAATTGGCTCAAAAGCCACCATCCTCCTGCCAATTGAGCATGAGCCCATATAATTCCTGCCAGCCATTCCGTTAAAGGCCACAGATTTTCTCGAGATCAAGCGAATGCGTGTAGTCAAACAACCTACGCGATAATATGAATCGACCTACCGAACATCGACTTCGACCTTTCGGAAGAGAGCCCAGATTTGGGTCATTGTATCATGAATACCATCGAATCTCTGTTCCTTACTTTTCATATAGCTCAGAGCCACTCAGGAGAGCTGCATTTGATAGATACGGACCTGAGTATAGACTGGGCCGAAGTTCCGATAGGAGTAAGAACAGAAGTCGAGTACTGGGTCCAGAGAACATAGAGCGTATGTTCGACTCGAGTAGTGACTATGAAGACGCAAGGCACAAAGATGCCTTACCTTTTGGGAAAGCCATGAAGAAATTGCGTACTGTAGTCAAGGATGCGGAAACCATTTACTCTGGAGTCCTCAAAGAGTACAACGCCGATGTTCAAAATATCAAGAATTATACACCGGATAAGATCTTGAGACAATTGTGGAGTTTGAAATTGGATAGTGTGTCGAGAATTCAAGATCAGACGGAGGACTCAAATCAGCATGCGGACTATGGCAACCAAGATCGAGATCAAGACGGCAACAATGTCAAGAAGGTGCACGACTCAGAAGACACATTGTACGAACAGCTCAACCAACAAATCGCACAAGTCGTGGAAGCCTTGAAGCAGGCACATATGTCAATCGTTGGAGAGAAATCGAGCACAACTGTATTCAAAGCGTCGGAAAGATTGAAGGAAAAGATCGATACCACGGGTAGGCAGATTCTAGAGTTGTTTCAAAGGGCCAAAGATGGAAGTCAAGATTGTGAAGCCCTTCTGGACGAGTTGAATGGGTTGTACACTTTGCTAGAAAGCAATAGGAAATTGTACGCTGTCGAGAAAGAGGGAGAAAATGCGGAGGGTTCAATGCCATCTTAGATCGCTACAGTCAGAATTCGGATAAGATTGCCTAATCGGTGGGATGTTTGCGAATGGTAGTCGATTTCAAGAGGAGACAGTCTGCTAAATACTGAGTTATGAATCAAAGATTCGAATTCATTAGTAGTATCCCAACTCGAAAAGTGAGATGTGATCACTGACCTTTAGAAAAAAAAAAGGTGAAGCGTCGTCCTCAACAGAGTAATCGGAATCGAATTGTACCCAACTTGTCACCACCGAAGAGACGACAAGTCCAGCACGCCACGTATTGCACTTAAGTGTCATGCCTTAGCACACACAATCTTCGCAACGGCTCTCCCATAGGAACAATAGCACACAACTCTTTTCTCTCCTCCTTTCAGATTTGATATGTAAAGAGTGACCATGCCCTGCTTTTCTGATGCCAATTGCAGACGTGAAATCACGCCGAACCCTCACGGGCAGACCTGTTCATCTTTGCCAGAAGGAAAAGGAACGAGGTAATTTTGAAGAGTACTCCGAATTTCTCATATGCAAATGATTGATCGCAAGCGATCTGATATACTTGGGTGAGCAAGTTTATCTGTTTGTAGCATAGAAACGCAGCGTTGATGAGGACGACGCTTGAAGAGAAAAGAGGAAGAAATTCTACAGAAGATTTTGAGTTTATGACTTCTATCCAAAAAAAAGCTCGCTAACAGAGCTCTTAGCGTCAATCAAGAGAGTTTTAGCGCCATTTGAGCCGGAACTATATCATTTGGAATACCGACATACCGACTTTCTATCGTTGTGCACAGCCTCAATCCTTGCTGGCGATTATATGACGCGCCTCATTTGTAAACTACTATGTAGGTAGGTACTCGAGTACTCGGTAAGTGTTCATTGTTCATTGTTCCTCGCATTATTCCTGGGGAAAGTTAACTTTATTAACATCAACCTCAGAAAGCGAATCTTATCAAGATGTGCTTCATTTTCACTTGCGGAGAGCATGGTATGAGAGATTTTATTACTTAGAGTTACTTGTTCTTCAGCTAACAGTTCTACTAGAGTTTTCATCTCAACTCAAGGGCTACGAGAGTGTGTTATGCCAATGTCATAATTGTGTACGTATTTGGTTCTGATTATCCACTCTTCCAACGACTGATTTACTGGATTAGGGAAATTATTCTGCCAAAGTCATTAAGAGACATCCATGGTTTACCTTCTGCTTCGTTCCAGTCCTCCCGTTGAGCTTCCATGCCTATGAGGATGTCGTCTGCTCAATCTGCAATTTCGCGCAACCACTTCAAAACCGAGCAGATGTACAATCTCAAATAAATGGAGGAGGTCAAGTGCCATTGCAAAGTCAACCACCGGCTGGTGGTGGTGGTGGTCCTGCAAATCCTGGATGGGGAGGGGGAGGAGGCCAACCAGGAGCGAAACAGTCACAGCCTATGCAGTATGGATAGCAAACTGTCCAGGGAAGATGGCTGAGGGGGCGGTAGAATTTCTAAGAAGAGCAGGGTTGGAGATACACCAAATTGTACGAACAGATACGGGATTCGGGGCACACCAGGCCGGCAAGAGGGATGGTTTCAAAGGGGGCGCCGTACGGAGTTTTGCAATGGACCATTGGTTGGGATAGGCTGATTCTTTTGGTGGCATTTTAATCTTGGGCGAGAATTAATTTGGAGGTTTGTTTCTAGGAGGGATATTTAATAAATGATTATTCTTGATGCCCTGAAGTATCAGGTTATTGTTGTTAATGTGACATTCCTCGTTTGACTTTACGGCGTTTGGACTGACGAATGCTGATGAAGAAGGGACTGAGAGGCCATTCCTTGGATATCTAAACATCCTCTGCGTTGAGATGGATGCAAAGCAAATGCTCAAATGGGTATCCATTAGTGAGAGTTTGGACAATACTGCCATCGGGAGAAATGAATTTAATGCTTTTGTAGATTGGTGTTCCAGAATCCATTGCACACTCAAAACTACGAATTAATTGCACAACTTTGATTGGTGCTCGGAGGCATTGAGAAGGCCTGGATCAAAATATGCAAAAAGTAGTTACTTTTTCCTTCCCGCATGGATATATAATTCTCCGCGGGGGGGGTCAAAAGAATCATAGTTCATCGGGACGCGCCGTATCTGACTCTGGATTGAGCTCATTGAGCCTCGAGGACCGCATAGTTTCTCCTTGCAAAAGTAATATGTTGCGGTATCGGAAGGCTTTGGAGAAACCTTGTCGTCGTTTTCTTGCCCCACCCGATCTCACTGTCCAGCTCCTGAGTCCTGGCTGATACTTTTTTCCCTGCCTTTGCATTATTTTCCCCATTTTCATCAGCGCCAGTCTCCTTATCGATGGCTTTCGAAAACTGTTATCAATTCATCGACAGCCAATCAGGAGTTAATCTTTTGGCTATCGTACATATCGCTTGACCCCCAATGTCCAAGCTCTCGAAGTTGATGCAGACGCAGTCAGATAGCAAGGATTTAGTGAAGTTGATCTCATATGTTTTATTCGATAAAATTACCATTACACAAACCTTATCTCTATCAGATAGACCTCAGACCCAAAACTGCGGAGGTGATGGCCACTTTCTCTCATTCAGACTCGTTCAGATCTCTTATCCATTATAAGGTGAGCAAATCATGTAGAGGAAAAGTACCAAGGCATCATGCCACACGTTTTCTTTCAGCTCTTTCTCCTGTGAGTGGTATCACAGTTATCAGCACTCCAGAAAGTACTACCCCAGTTGCATATTTTCATGTACCTAGTATGATATGATATAATACATAGGCTCTGTTCCCTCTTGTGTCACATTTGTAGATTCCGAGTAGCCTTTGTGAACACCACATCTTCATCCAGTGCATTGAGATTGAGCATATTCCTTCAACAAAGATGTCAATCGCACCTCCACTCAGCGTCGGCTGGGGATATGGCATCGTTCTTGGTTTGGGAGCTCTATTTGCATTTGGCATGGTAAGTTTTACACACATTTGCTACCATTGGGTCTCTAACTAACTTTTGAGCCAACTAGATCCTTGTAACGTGGATCCTCAAACGATATAACCATGAATTACAAACATCGGAAATGTTCAGCACAGCTGGAAGAACAGTAAAATCGGGATTGGTCGCATCTGCGGTTGTATCTTCATGGACTTGGGCTGCTACACTACTGCAAAGTTCTGGTGTTGCATACAAATATGGCGTTTCGGGACCTTTTTGGTATGCATCTGGAGCCACGGTTCAGATCTTATTGTTTGCGACTATTGCCATTGAGTTGAAGAGAAGAGCACCAAATGCTCATGTAGGTTTGGCCAGATTAGCAGGAATAGAAACATACTAATAGAGTCTAGACTTTCCTCGAGGTCATCAGAGCTAGATATGGGGTACATGCTCATATAGTTTTTATCGTCTTCGGTTTGATGACCAACATTCTCGTTACTGCAATGCTTTTGACCGGTGGTGCTGCTGTGGTATCTTCCTTGACAGGAATGCCTACACCTGCTGGTAAGAGAACCATTTGAGATTCGATAGCAAATTACTCACATCCTATACAGCCTGTTTCCTTCTACCACTGGGTGTCGTCATGTATACCATGTTCGGTGGTATCAAAGCTACTTTTCTCACCGATTGGGTCCATACGTTTATGCTCCTGATCATCATACTGATCTTCGCATTCACCACCTACGCGACAAGCGATGTCCTCGGATCACCAAAAGCAGTATTTGATCTTCTACTCCAAGCAGCTGTCGATCATCCAGTCGAAGGTAATTCGGGAGGTAGCTATCTCACCATGAAATCGTCAGAAGGTGCCATCTTCTTCGTCATCAATATCGTCGGAAATTTTGGAACCGTGTTCTTGGATAATGGATACTACAATAAGGCAATTGCTGCATCTCCAGTGCATGCACTTCCGGGATATATCATGGGTGGGATCTCTTGGTTTGCCATTCCATGGCTATGCGCTACAACAATGGGCTTAGCAGCCATTGCTCTTGAAGGCAACCCCGTCTTCCCTACCTATCCCAATCGCATGGATGCTGCCGATGTCTCAGCAGGTCTTGTACTTCCTTACGCCGCCGTTGCCATTCTTGGAAATGGTGGTGCAGTTTGCACCCTTCTCATTGTCTTCATGGCCGTTACATCCGCGTCATCCGCCGAACTCATCGCCGTATCGTCAATATTCACATATGATATCTACCAAACATACTTCAATCCCGGTGCCAGTGGAAAGAGATTGATTTACATGAGTCACGCAATGGTCATTGGCTTCGGCTTACTCATGGCAGCTTTCTCAACAGGTTTATACTACGCCGGTATTTCCATGGGTTACCTCTACCTAATGATGGGCGTAATCATCTCCTCGGCCGTTATTCCCGCAACTCTAACAATCATGTGGGCCGGTCACAACCGCTGGGCCGCCACGCTCACTCCTCCTCTCGGTCTCATCTGCGCTGTCATAGCCTGGCTCGTCACGGCCAAAAAAGAATGCGGCTCCCTCAACGTCGATTGCACCGGTTCCAATATCCCCATATTAGCAGGCAACGTCACGGCTCTCCTCTCTCCTCTTATCTTTACCCCCCTCTTTACACTCATCTTCGGCTGGGATAAATATGACTGGAAATCCATGGCCGCCATCCGCAAAGGCGACGATCACGATTTAGCCGACGCAGCCGACGTAGACATCGAACTCGTACCCGGTGAAACGCGCGCCTCGGCCGCAGAAGAAGCGCTCGAACAAACAAATCTTCTGCGCGCTTCGAAAATTGCAAAGGGTATGACCGTCATCTTGACTCTCGCATTGTTGATATTATGGCCCATGCCCATGTACGGCAGCGGCTACATTTTCACCGAGAAATTCTTTACCGGGTGGGTGGTGGTAGGTATTATCTGGTTAATAGGCAGTCTGTTGACCGTGGGTGTGTATCCTGTGTTTGAAGGGAGACATTCGTTGGCGAGGACGGCAAAGTCGATTTATTTGGATATTACGGGCAAGCAACATCCGAGTAGACATCATAGGCCAGAAGCTACGTATGTAGAGGGAATAAAGGATGATGGAACTGAGACGCCGCCGGTTGAGGGTGGCGAGAAGGAGAAGGAGATTGCGGGGAAGATTGAGGTTACTGCTCAGTAGGGGCGCTATTGGGGGCAGTGGTGTTATGTGGGAATGAAGGAAAGGAAAAGGATGTTGGATGATACCATGGTTACTTTGATTTTGCGTCATATGTTTGTTTCTTATGAAAGGAAAGGAAAGGAAGTCGATGGTCAAAAATAAAGTGGAAAATATTTACAGGCTGTAAATGCAGAAAACTAAAGTGTATACCGCTATGAGATTGGGTGAGAAACTTCATTTTTTGGCTCAAATTATGTATCATCAGTGATTCTTCCCTATCAGAAGTGCTATTCTACTACAGCGCGTATACGTAATCTCTGGGTACTTTATACATGCAAGTGTTTCCGTGGTAACAAGTTTGACAGACTCTTATCAGTTAAGGCTTTCACCGTTACTAGAGTACTTAGGGAGCGTCTAGTTCAGTGTGGCTGCTAGGCTAGTGCAGTTGTATAAATTTGTATGTATGTGTGTATGTATCCCGTGGATTTGGGCTCTGCATCTTACTATATAGTTGAGTAGTTAAGTGAGATGAACACGGTGATAGTGATAGTAATAGCAATAGTGACCAGGCAATGTACTTCTGATAGATATATAAAATACAACAGGAAAGTATTCATCCATTCATTCCTCTTTCATCACAACTGCATCACAACTACACCAATCGACTCAGTCACTCACTCCAAAATAGCACTATAGAATACTGTAGAATAAGTACTCGAGTAGTAAGTAACGTAAAGTAAATCCACCTTTCACCCTTCACCCCAACCTTCGTGAAACTAAACTGCCTGAAAACATTTGTTGTTATGTTGTGCTATCTCCATGATCTCCACGATTTCCATTTTAGGTATTTCCCATCCCATATATTCTATCTACGATATATATACCTTCCTTTTGGCAGTACTCGAGTACACGTACATCATCATATGTGCACTTCACTTCAACGCGTAACTTCCTCGTCAGACAGACACAACATCGCATTACTCCGCGGTTGAACCCTTTCTAAAAATAGCGATTATGTTATTTTTCATGGCATGAAGAAGGCTCCCAGTAAGTGAGTAGACTTTGGATTAGATCAGGGTTCTTTAGAGACTATGGACCATGCCATGCCATATATTTGGGCACCTTATCAGTCGCCTCATATTTCATTCCCATCTCACACTTCATATCCCATGAATTTATTTTAAGATTTAAATTATCTATCATACAGCATATAAAACGAGCCTAGCTACCTACCGGTTTTGACCAAGGGAAAGAAGTGAGAGAGACTACCTTGGTAAGTCAAATGCTCTCACTCCATAGCAGGAATATCCATGCGAGCCTTCGCAAACAGATCCATGGCAGCCACATGGTCCGAGGAATTCATGCTCTTTGAAATTTGCCAATAGAACGAAAAAGGAAGTAGAAAGCAAAAAAGAATGTCGTTACGAGATATCTTCCAGAACTCCTCCCATTTCCAAACCCCGTTTTAAGAAACAAATGCATTATGGCATTAATCCGCCATATCGACTTCGTTATCTACAGCTGCTGTAGCCGTAGTTGCAGGTGCTGCTCCTGATACTACTCCAGATCCCGTTCCAAGGGTGGCACTAGTACTAGCGCCAGCAGCCTGCGACGAGGGAAGGACACCCTCACTGATCCATTTCCTAAATTCCTGGTTGATCCTAATGACTTCCTCGTGACTCTTTTCCTTCATCCAGCGATTATTCATGCCGAATTTCTCATGGAACCTTTGATTCCTCGACTCCTCAACTTTCTTCAACCTCTGTCTGGTTTCACCATCTTCGCCACCACCCAGAGCTTTATCGGCATAGATGAAGTATTCTACGCCGGGTTCCTTGTAGATAATTTTATAGCTATTGACGCAGATCCTAAGTGTTAGCTCTTCGCCCCAAACGAGAGGTTTGCGCTGATTGGAGCCGTCTTCCGAATCGGTGTCTCCGGATGGTAGATTGCGGGTCAGGAGACTCTTGCGAAGAAGTCTGCGGGGGACGCCTTCGGTTGGTTCGATGCGGACATAGGAAGATGTATAGTATTGCCAGCGCTCCTTTCGTTGCATAATGTCAAGATCGAAGGTAGTCTCGTCTCTATGGACCCATTGTGATGTGGCTTCATTCTTTTTGGGGTACTGGTACCTTATCAGTATAAGTCTATGAAAATGACAGAAAGTACATACCCATCTGATCAAGAACAATTCTGAATCTTTAATGTACTTGTCAGCTTGTTTCCGTAAGTTGATCTCGATATTATACGACGTCTCTTTCGACTCTCTGTTGCGAACGAATTGATCAATGAGATCCGGAGTCTTCTCCTTAGAGTCGAGAGAGGAACATAGGGAACCAAGACGGCAAAGACTCTTAAGAAGGTCGGTAACGGTGTAGATTTTCCATCCAGTCTGCAAATAGTAATGTCGAAGGTACTCCTGATATTTGGTGTCTTCAACCTCGCCCTTGATGTAATCTTCAACAAGTAACAAGACTCTTGAATAGCAGAACTCGCCATCCTCAAGACTCGTAAAGTAGTCATTCCTATCGCTTAGCAGACCAATTTGTTTTGCAGGTTTACAACTCTTTGCCCGTTCCATTTCTGCTTTAGCGGAGGTCTCTGCATCTTTGATGTCTTTGAATCGCTGATAGAGAGTTTGAAAAACACTGAAGAATACGAAGATGGTCTGATTGCAGTATAGATTATACCAATCACGTTGAAATGGTTGATCCGCTTTCATTTCCAAGTCGTCAGATTCAAGAGGTCTTGTTCCTTGAACAGCAACCGCACCTGGGATGGCAGCCCAGCGCTCATTGGTGACTTCAGTCATGACTCTATCGTCAGTGACTTCCCCAACTTCTTCATCAATGTTAGAATCAACATCCGGTGTAGATTCTTTGCTGCCGGTAGTACTATCGTCCTTTGGTCCACGACCTCTTGTGCCATTTCGACCTCTGTCAAGTACACCACGTCGCAAGTCTGCTTTCTTTCCGTTGACTGGTCGTCTGCCTCGACCATTAGAAAGCTCGGCTGGTGCAATATCTTCGTATTCATCGTCAGGAGTTCCACGATCAATGCCAGCAGTATGACGTGCGACAAAATCGTCAGGTAGGTCAAAGAATGTAGATACGAACTTCTCGAAGAAATCGGAAATGCGCCGACGCTCGGAGCTACTGTGCTGGTTTGCATTGCAAGCATAAACGATCATGATGTGTAGGAGTTGGCCAACGACCTCCTGATCAGAAAACTGGTAAGAGTACTGGAATTTCGGTGTGGGACCTCTCGAACTTCTAAGACGTCGTTGTTCCTCGTGCTTGGTCTTGATGGAATCTACTAAATGCTTTGCAGCAAAATGCTTCTTGTCAGATTGCTTGACGTGAATACCCATGTGATCGAGGCTTTTCAAGTACATAACACTGCCTTGTGCGCCCCAGACAGGATTCCATTCACGCTGATACTAATATTAGCGTTGTTACCCGACTACCCGACTGGAATGGACAAAACTTACTCTGGTAAAAGTCCATTCTTCATCCTTCTGCTTGAGACGTGCTAGAACTACAGGTAACACGGCACAAGGATCATTGAACAAATCGTGAACAACCTGTGGACCTTTTTCATTGCCATAAATCTTCTTCAATACACGCTTGTAAATGGCTTGGTTTGGGCCAGCAGCTCCGCTAGGCATGCGGAAGCTTTCTCTATCGGCTGGATCCATGGCAACGATCTGCTGAGCAATTGGTTCGAGGAGTTGAATGACTTTGGCGTTGCATTCAATGTTGAAGTCGTAGTCGTGACGTTCTTCTTCAATGCGATGAAGTCCTTCCTCGAAGATATTCTTTCGATGGGCTACAAAACCAGAATCTTCTGATGCCCATGTAGGATGTGAAGCCCAGTCATCGTTGAGTACGGCTTGGCACATCTCATCCCGACCACTACAAGGCTTCAATCGCTCCTGTCATTAGAATATTAGCAAACAACCCTTATTCTCCAAACAAATTCACCCTCTGTAAAACGACAATAGAATTTACTGCAGCTAAAAATACGGAAGTAGTGGAGGACTTGCTCTTTTCGGTAACAAGCGATAACTTGGTCCCAAGCCTCGACAATTGCTCAATGCAACTCTTCCTGTCGGAGCCTTTGGACGATTGTCGATAATTTCGTCGACCCCTTCATAACCCACAAAGTCTCTGAACCAATTCATCAGATCCGCACTTCCACCGATGAAATTGCTGACTTTGTGTACTAGAACATTTCGATCGATCAGGTCTTGTGAGAAAAGATTACAGAGCTTCAGAAACTCGTTCATGGTGGACTTATTGCCGATGTATTTTTTTACACGATCGAAGAAGGCTAATTCTTCAGAACTCGCGGCTGACATCGAGGCAGGAGGCAGTGGTTCGGGTACGATTGGCGTCAGCGTTGGAGATACTGCAGCAGCATCGGCAGCCAGTGGTTTACTGTTATGATGGGTTTTCGGTCGCTATAGAAATCAAAGTGTCAAATAAATATCTCACCAAAGCATGGGGGACAAGTGAAACTGATTCTTCGATCTTGAGAGATCTAACTTAACATACCTTATTAGGTAGTGGTTGGCCGGCGCCACGGACAGAGCTTTCTCCACCATTGTTCATCTGCGAACCAGATCCTTGAGCGAGAGGCTTGCGCTTCTTTTCTGTTTTGCCAGTCGCAGGTGTAGGGATAGGAAAATTTCCCATGATTGGCAGTTTGGAATCTCCCGCAGGACCTCTGTTTCCAAGCTGGGCATTCTGAGAAGTATCTGGCATTGTTATTGCTTCTTCCGCCGCCTTAGCAGCAGCTTTTGCGTGTGCGGCTGATTCAGGTAGAAATTGTTTAAAATCTTCAAGGAGGTCGGGCGCTGTGCCAAACAAAGTAGTTACTTGACTATAAACGTCTTGAATGGGTTTGGATTCGCGTTGGTATGTCTGAAGAATCTCGAGAAATTGTTTATAAATTTCGGGTTTGTCTTGGAAACGGTTCTGAGGGTCAAGGGTGAGTATGTTTTCAAAGGTGATAAGAAGAGAAATTTCAAGTCATACCTTGATTTTATTGACGTAGCTTATCGCATGGTTGAACTCTACTGGACCGCGCTTTTCCATGCCAGGTTGCGCGCCAGAGCCGTTCATACTACCAGAACCTCCGCCAGGTGTTGGTGTTTGAGTACTTCTTGGTGGTTGACCCAAGGTCGCGCTCACAGCGTTAGTCAATTGAGAGACACCTCGTTGTTGTTGTTGATGGGCTGCGGCGGCTGCTGCTGCTTGTGCGTCGTATGATCCAATTGGTGCTTGATTATGACCATAAGGAACCGCAACGCTCTGGTGGGGTGGACTAAACACCGCTTCTGGACTTTCGATGCTATGCTGAGGTTGTTGCTGCCAATTTCCTGGGCGTTGAGGATTGTAAAAACCGTTTGCGCCGCCGCCGTGGCTAACTACGGTCTCGCCAAGTGCACGTCCAGCTCCAGGAATTGATTGAACAGTTGTTCCCATCGGCGTTGTAACTCTAATTGTGTTTGGATTATTGTCGGCACCGCACTCGATTCTGTAGCCAGGCGGGAGAAACGTGTTGAAGCCTTGAATTAAATTTGGATGGCCTGCAAAAAGCTCGGAAACTCGATTAATAACACCCGGAGTGTCGATTCTAAAAGTGAATACAAAAGTTAGCACGTGGGAGACATATTCATCTCCCAAGATTTTGCTATTTAAGATTGGAAAGGGAAATAACATACGCTTGACTCTTGAAGTCTTTCATGATATCGAGAAACCGGTTGTAGACGTCGGGTTGATCTGCGAACTGAACTTTAACCTGGTCGAGATAACTAAGAGCATCCTACAAAGAGAAGGATTAGATTTAGTTCATAGCTAAGGTTATAACCAAAAACTAAATGAATGAAAATAGCCGATGCTGTGAACTTACATTGAGAATTGGCTGTTGGCCACCTTGTGTTAGACCAGCAGTGCCAGGCATTTGGTGACCAGGAGTGATAGGTCCTCCAAACGGCATCAGTCTTGCGGCTGCTACTTCCTGCTGCGTTGTCTCCCGTGGCACTAGCTGTGGCCGGCCGAAGCCAACATCTGGAACGCCTGGAACCCCAAGCGGCACATTTGACTGAGGAGCACCCGAACTGCGGCTGAATATGGGCTCGGAGTTGAACATATGCTGCTGCTGCGGTTGTTGAGCGGCATTTTGAGCATGGTGTTGCAGGTTGCGTGCTGCGTCATTGTGAAGCGGGCCTCCAAAGGCATTGCCAGGTCCACTCGGAGCTCCTAGTGGGGTACCATGAGTAGCAAGAATACCTCCGGGGCTGTGCATCGCTGTAGTTGTTCGGTTGGCTACAGGCTGGTGTAGGGGAATACTGCCCGTATTGCTCTGGTGTGGAGGTGCTGGCTGATATTGTTCTCGGTGTTGTCGATCCCTTTCTTGCCTCTCAAGATCGCGCTCGCGCTCACGCTGCGTCACCATTTCTTCCATTTCTTCCTGTTGTTGCTGTAAAGCACGTTGGCGGTGTTGTTCTTCCATTTCTCGATCTCGATCGAAACCTGGAGGGCCGTTGTGTGGCTGATTATTCATAACGTTCGACTTTGGTTGGTTGATTTGATTGTCGATTTGACCGATAAGCTGTCTCCGAGAAGCAGAAGTTAGCGTACTTGCAGATGAGGGGGTTTCAAAATACAATATCAGCAGCTCATCAGATTTTAATCATGAATGCAGGAATTGAATCTTGGCTCAATCAAAGACGAAGAGGAACTGACAAAGTTGCTTGTAAGTACGCGCAAGGCTTTATGCTCCGGCGCAATGGAGTAAACACTGCTAATGTCGTTCCATAGAAGTGAATTTGGGTTTGAAGTATGATTCAGAGATATATCTGAATCGCAGTAACTATCAATATCTTTCAACTCCAGATTAAAGCGAATATGAATCGAAAGGTCGGTAATGAGTCGGGAGAATTTCCAAATGATCGCAATGATGATTTCAATTAGCGTGCCGGCTATCACCGCGATACACTTTGCAAGGCTAATGATTTCCCACAGCACGTGATATGCCAGCCCCTTGTAAAAGGGGGGCGAGGCTACCAAGGAGCAATTCACTGAGCAATTCACTGAGCAATTCACTGAGTAATTCACTGGATAGGGATTATTTGATATCAATCATCCATGTTAAATGAGCCCATTATGATTTCTTGATATCATTGCAAAATGAATCAACGATGAAACTATTGCCATGTTTGATATGTATTCTGTAAAATTTGAATGTATAAATGGCCCGCGTAGTAAATATGTCGAGGAGAGCTACAAAATTCGTTATCATTACGAAGCGCAACAATAAAGAATAAAGGCAAAATATCTCTGAGCTGTATATCTCGGAACCATATCTCGAAACCAAATCACAAGCAATTCGGATGATGCCCATGTCCAGATAAGGTCAACCTTTAAAATTAACCTCCCAGCATCTTCTACGCATAATTTCTCACACCCTTCAATATCCAAACTTGCCCATTGTAAACATCATCCGCCCTGCTAGAAACCTCAATATTCCCGGGTTGCAACTAAAAGAGTGGTCAATAAGTATAGTTTATATGTAATAGCAGACTGACTCGTTTCACACCATCCTTATTCTCCCACCAGACTTCATCTCCAACCAAAGTCTTGACCTTCTCACCTTCCTCCCATGGACTCGCAGGAACGATATGAGCTTCCACAAATCTTCGCAGGTTCTTATGGGCCCTCTCTTCTCCATGTTCGCCCTCATATGCATTGGCCCCAAGCTTGTCATAGTCTTCTGGGTCTTCCCATGGCTTTCGAGGCAGACCCATTATTGCAGAATTGACAGGCGCAAGAATAGTGGTATTTTGACCGCTATCTGCGAACCGCTGGCTTAAGGGTGCTATGTCTCTTGTAAATCCTGCAAATATATTGATACTTCGGTCTCTGCCGAGGACATCTGATAGAACAATTGTATCACCCCCACCAATAGGATCCGAAGACGGTTCGGATTTGGGAGGCATCGCGGGACCAAGATCGTTGTCCGGCATAAGTCCTTGAGTATCTTTACTTAAAGTTGTAGTAGCAAAGAGTGTTGCCAAAAGAAATGGTATAGCAGATGTGTATTTCATCTTCATACAATTGATGGCTTTTGTTTTGTGTTCACCAAATCTTGATGGAGAAACGAAATGCGGGATGACGAACTGAAGAACGTCTCCACTCCTCCACAGCAGCCAGCCCCACATCAATAGATGGAACTAGATTTCAAACACGTGACTATATATAATTCTTTGATTTCCAGCCAATAGGGCAGCATGTTTGAATTGTTCAAGATGAAATGGCCCATTCTCATTTGCTAACCACTTTGAGTGATTGGAAGATATCGAGCAATTGAGAGTCACAGTCATACCGGTATTGGAGTATGTTGTCCCAAAGATTTAAAGATCTTTGCCTGTACCGTAAGTACTTAGATAGGTATGTAGGTAGGTACTTACTCGAGTAGGTGCATTTCCATTCGCATCAGGTCGGTGTGGAATGAAACAGTTACCAAGGTTGATCTCTTCTGTTATGACTACGGGTACCAATGTAGCATCTAAATCTACTCAGTACCGTACGTACCTACTACCTAGGTACTCAGCGTCTTCCGGCATTTCACATGTTTATATGAATTCGAGCATGCCCCTGATGATGTAATTAAATGAACTGAGACCGAATCATCTGATACTGATACAAAATACAAAAACAGATTTTAAAAGTTGGACTCTGGAGTTGCCGGCAACATATATTTTGTGGGGCTTAGCTCCGACCGGCTTTCACATGCTTGATATCGATTCCCGCCTCTTTTCTTCTCTTTATTTACAATTGTTATGCTGACTCGGACCTCAATTTCTTGAATAATTGGAGTGTGAACATGTTAAACTTGCCAGTCTTAAGGGAACAAATGTATCTGAATTCATTATACTGTAACTGCTTTCATTTTGTTCATCAATATGTACATTAGTTATTTCAGCCCCCCGTACTGTTTTGACCCCATCTTCTGATGCCGTTTGCGGGAATTCTGACTTATTTATCTCCATTATATTTCCCCAGTTTCGTCTGCTGACATAAGCGACCTGATATTGTCCAACCAATCAGAATCAATTGTATCTTGCTTAGCAGCTTAGTTCCAAGCTAAAACATAGACCCGTAATGCCTCGGCATCGATTCCAGCGGAGAGACGAGCCACTTTATTACTTATTACTTCTAACACAAAACCCCAGGTTTCCTCCTATCATTTATCATCTAAACGTTCTTTTTAGAAGTTATTGAACCTCTCTGTTCTCCATCATCCTACTTTCTTAAGATTCTAATCAAAATGGCACCCAGAGTGATTGTAGTCGGTGGTGGCCGTAAGTTTTGATTATCTTTGTCCTCTCAGAAGTATGTTGTAGCTAACATTGGCTATAGTATCCGGTTTGAGTGCTGCGCATACCATTTACCTAGCTGGTGGCAATGTTGTTGTTCTGGATAAACAAGGTATGTCAAATCTGCGACAATGAATGGGCCTGGCACTGCTTTTCGACCAAAAATCGCGTTGCAATGCTCTCAGATGTCTTCCGCCACATATGCGTGGCCTGCCTAGATATCAAAATGTTCTAACTGGTACATATAGCCTTCTTCGGTGGAAATTCAACAAGTAAGCAAACGAAGTCTTAGCTCGCAGAGTATTTACTAATGTATCAATAGAGGCCACCTCCGGTATCAATGGAGCACTTACCCGAACCCAAGTCGACCAGAAGATCCAAGACAGCGTCAAGCAATTTTACGATGACACACTGAAATCAGCAAGAGATAAGGCGAGACCGGATTTGATCAAGGTCTTGACATACAAATCTGCCGCCGCTGTTGAGTGGCTTCAAGATGTATTCGGGCTAGATTTGACCCTCGTATCACGGCTAGGGTAAGCAAAGAATTTCGATGAACTGCACATACATCTGCTAATCAACCCAGTGGTCACTCACATCCTAGAACTCACCGTGGCCATGACGCGAAATTCCCCGGTATGGCCATAACATATGCTTTAATGCAAAGACTAGAGGAACTCGCTGAAAACGAGCCCGAACGTGTACAAATTATTAAAAAGGCACGAGTTACTGGGATAAAGAAGGAGGGGAACAAGATCAGCGGCGTTAATTATGAATTCGGTGGCGAACCTTCATTTGTTGAGGGGCCAGTCATTTTGGCCACTGGTGGATATGCAGCAGATTTCACAGAAACATCCCTACTTAAGAAACACAGACCTGATACTTACGACCTGGCATCTACCAATGGTGTACACGCCACTGGTGACGGTCAAAAGATGGTCATGGCCATTGGTGGCAATGGAATTGATATGGACAAAGTCCAAGTACATCCAACAGGTCTTGTTGATCCTAAGGATCCTGGATCTAAGTGGAAGTTCTTGGCTGCCGAGGCTCTCCGTGGTGAAGGAGGTCTCCTCCTGAACGGTGACGGTGATCGTTTCTGTGATGAACTTGGCCACAGGGATTACGTTTCTGGTGAAATGTGGAAAGAGAAAGACAATGGAAAATTCCCCGTCCGTCTCATTCTCAACTCGAAAGCATCAAATGTTCTCGACTTTCATACACGTCATTACTCTGGTCGTGGCCTCATGAAGAAGATGACTGGTAAGGAACTCGCAAAGGAGATTGGTTGTACACCAGATCATCTGCAGGGAACCTTCAAGAAATACAACAAAATTGCCGAAGGCAAAGAGAAGGACCCATATGGCAAGAAGTTCTTTCACAATGGACCCGTAGATATCGATGATGACTTTCACGTTGCTGTCATGGAGCCAGTTCTCCATTTCACAATGGGTGGTATTGAGATCAACGCAGATGCACAAATTCTCAACCAGGAAGGCAAACCATTTGAAGGTCTATATGCTTGTGGTGAGCTAGCAGGAGGTGTTCACGGTGCTAATCGTCTTGGAGGATCATCTTTACTTGGATGTGTCGTATACGGACGTGTCGCTGGTGATACTGCTAGCAACTACCTTTTCCAAAATGCCTTGAAAGGCAATCTCGGCTCTGCATCACGTCTTGGTCAAATCTCCCTTCATATCGACCCATCACAACCCGGCAAGATTTCCGTAGAATGGGATAGCCAATCTTCCGGCACTGGTGATAAAATTGCCCAACAATCCCAAACATCAGCTGGCCCCGTCATGAAAGAAGGAGCAGACTCGTCTGATCCGGGGAAAGTTAGCAAGCCAACCAAACCATCCGAGTTCAAGATTCCTGAAAAGGAATTCACCATGGATGAGGTAGCGAAACATAACAAGAAAGAAGATTTATGGGTTGTGGTCAAGGGCGTCGTTATGGATGTATCAGATTGGTTAGATGAGCATCCAGGTGGCCCACAAGCACTCATGAATTTTATGGGCAGAGATGCTTCGGAGGAGTTTGAGATGTTGCATGATGATGAGGTTATCCCCAAGTATGCTGCTAGTCAGGTTATTGGGAGGGTCAAGGGTGTTACACCTACTCTGGAATTCTGAAGTAAAAGGGGTGACTTCATGAAAATAAGGTTTTTCGGTTTTTTGATTATGTTTAATTTGGATGGATTCAATCGCTTGCACAAGAATAATTTGCACACTGTATTGATATGTTGGCAAGATGAGATTCCTTAATTTTTTTGATTCGGGAGTTTATATTCGGCACTATTAATATCAATACTTATACACTACTCATATAAATATGGTTCTCGCTCGTCTGTCTCGTCAACTTTACATCATCTCGCTGCTGTTTATTCATGCAAAGTATATTTTATATTCGTTCATTCACGTGTGATTTTTAAACTATATTTACTACTATATTGTGCCCAAGTACGAATATGACTTTTTTGAATATGTTGTGCTGTGCTGTGCTGTGATGTGATATGATGTGTTGTGATGTTATATATAATACGATGTTTATGATCTTGCACTGGGTACTAGTACTAGCACTGTCACTGTCACTAACAGTAAGTAGGTTTATGAAAGAAAAATGAGGAAGGTGAAGAGGAGAGGAGAGGGGTGTTAAGCGAATACCCTTAAATATGCTGTGCTTTAAGATTAAGATGGGAGGTGGTGGGGGGGAGGGACGGGGAGGAGATAAATGGTTTTGAATTTAGAGGTATGAGGTTTAATGTATCATATTGGGCATCTGCTGATGGATGTGATGGATGAGATGGTGAAATCTGGTGCGTTTGTTTGGATGGGGTGGATGGGATGGGATGGGATGGGAGAGGGAGGTGATGAATTGATGGTTTTCTTTGGGTTGTGGGTCGATGCGGGAATGTGGAGGATGTGGAGGATGTGATTTTCTGGGAGGTATATTAGGGTGAGGTATATTGGAGTGTGAAGGTTAGTGGTAATGGTGGTAGTGGTGGTAGTGAGCGGGAAGGTCCCAGTATAGAATGGCGGAGTGGGATATCGATCGAGATTGATGGGATTTTGGTGGAGGGAAGGTTGGGATGGGGTGGATGATGTGGTGTGGATGGGGTGTTGAGGTTTAGTGGGAAAGATCTGGAGATATATGGTAACTTGTAAGTTATTTGTGTTCGTGTTGTTAAGGAGTTGTGATTTGGGATTTGGACATGATATGAGATGAGATGCTTTCATAATGTTTGACAAGGAGATGGAGATGGAGATGGAGATGAAGTTGGTATACCGGTACTCGAAACCAGACTTACTGAGGCTGTATATCAATCAAGTTCACACTTAATACTCGTAGAACCTGTCGATGTATGTGGAGATACCTTAGAGTGTATGCCATATGTAAAAGAGAGTAAAGTAAAAAGTAAAAAAGGAGATAGAACGTATCAAACATCTCTATATATAATTCAAATAGTACTGAGTACTGAGTACAAGTAAAAAGTAAAGAGAAGAGAAAGAGAGCCCTTCTATGAAAAGTAGTACTATAAGGGCTATAAATAGCATTCAATTATTTCCTAGTACTTCCTAATGACCATTTTATTCTTGAATCTCTAACTCGAGTACGAGATCTAAAACTGTTTATGGACAAGTAAGGCTCAAATATCCCATTATTAAAGTTACACGGCATCTTTGTGTATCCATCCATCTATTCATCTATCAGAGATCGTAAGGTTTTTGTATTGTATTGTACAGTACTGTATTGAGGAATCAACGTAAGGTAAGGTCCAAGATAAGAAAGGCATCAAAAATAGATAGTTGGCAACTATACCTATCTACCTACCTATCTCAATCTTTACTTCATGTAACACGTACAAGAGTAGAAAGCCGTCTGACTACATGATATGTATGCTTGTCATTATACGAGTCAATGGACTGAGCTGATGTATGTCATTTCTGCCTGCCTTGAGTTGAGTTGAGTTGAGTTGAGTTGAGTTGAGTTGAAAGGCGAATTTGTTAGTTGGTTTGCATGGACATGGAGATGGAGATGATGGGTGTTGGGTGTTGGTTTGATATGGGAATTTCTTCATGTTCTGTTTCATTTGGAGTTGGGTTGAGATGTTATATACCTAGGTAGGTATGTTGATGTGTGAAGAAGGGGGTATACCAGATCGGATCCGAAGAAAGATAATGAAGAATATGAAAGAAATACCTAGTATATATAATAATACCTCAACCTCATCACTTGCAGGTGCAGACTGCATTGTAAATGCATAAATGGACACAGAAGTGGCCCTCAATTGGCTGATTATCCACTACTGGTGTACATATCTTGGATTGAATTCGAAGAAGATTGTTGAGCTCTACGAGTAGAAAAGTCGTAGTAGATAGATAGATATCTATTCTACGAGTTATAAAACCTCCAGTACTTTACTTTATATAAAAATTAAAAATTGAAATTGAAAATGTGATACGCTATATATAGACAAGCCTAGAAAATCAGCCCCAGATATATATATATTGGCATATTGGCTCATGGTAGCTGTTGTGACCAGAACCTGAATTCCGTATTGAGTTATTGATGAAGTGAAAAGGGAAGGGTTGTAAGTACTTTTTGTGAGTGAGGGGAAATGAACTCGAACCAATCATCAAAATAATCATATCATGCAACTGCAGACATGGTAAAAATCAATTGCATGATTCTAGGTATTTTCATTGGCTTACCTACCTTAATGGGATCGCTATAAACCTCGCTGAATTCTTAAAATTCTTATCCCCCCATCCTTATATTCCTGACATCCTGACCCTTTTTATACCTTCCCTATCCAAGAGTAATGAGTAATTCAATGTGTACAGTTACCAGTGAGTACCCCGTGCAGCAGCCAGCCGTGTTTTTGAGAGAGCAAACCATTGAAGGATTCTGGATTTCTTATTATTCCTCTAGTGTTGTATTACTTGTTACGGTTACTGGTTACTGGTTACTGTTACTGTCACTGTCACTTGTCACTGTTACTGTTACTGTTACCTTTCACTAGATACAAACTTCTTCTATTCAATCAAATCAAATCAAATCAATAAAGTCTAATTCAATCAAAAAATAGTATTGTATCGCATATACTATACCTGTTTTTTTTTTATGATCCATTCATTCACTTATCTCACTTTCACTTTCATCCCTTCAACTTCAACTTCCACGCCGCATCAATGCATATTTCTCCTCAACTCATCCTCAATTTTTCGTAACCTTTTTTTTTCCCTTCTCTAATAAATTTGAAGCCTGCACTGTGACAGGTGAGGATAGCCGATTTATTCTAGGGTGGCGCAACACCCAGAACTCTGCACCACCAAGACCAACCACAACCTCATTCAGCTTTCCGTTCTCTCAAAACCTCAAGCCCTATTCGTTCCGTAAAGCTGGCTGGGGTTACACTCACTCCCCCCCTCGACTTCCCCCATCCCCATGCCAGTCTTGTCATTCGATTCCTTCCACAAGTTCCAAAAGACGAATCCCTTTTCCCCACAAACTAAATTTTAGGTCGAACATCTTCAACTATTGTCAGCAGTTTTCCCCCAATACTGTTCGACCGAATCCTCATCCCATCCCCCCCTCCATCTCGTGCGTTGCTTCTCTCAACATCCCATCCTCGATCCTTCAACCACGTGCTGCATTGTACTGGACAAGGGAATGCTTCTCTGTGTTTGCATCTGCGTGAGATTATTCCTCGTCCAATGGGCATGCCAATCTCCATTCACGAAAATCCGGTGATCATCAACGACTTACATCGAATTCATCCTCATATATTCGAACGTTCGTTGATTTACTACGCCGACCTGACGACCACTTCCAATCCACCATGGCCATCGCCATGACCTGGCACAAACCCGATAATGTTGCCGGCTCATCTGCGCCGGCGATCATGATAGGACTATTCGTCGCGACAGGAGGACTCTTATTCGGTTATGATACTGGGTGAGTATGGTGGCGGGAACAATTCACGACGTGATGAACGCTGACATGGGATGAAGTACAATATCTGGAGTAATGGCAATGCATGCCTTTCGCAAACAGTTTTCGACTGGTTACGTTGACCCGACCGACAATGAGTTATCGATATCGCCTGGACAATCCGCCCAAATCGTTGCGATATTGAGTGCCGGGACATTCTTAGGAGCATTACTTGCGGCGCCACTGGGTGATAATATTGGACGACGAATATCTCTCATCATCGCTGTCGGTATATTTTGTATTGGGGTGGCACTACAGACTGCTGCAATGCATATCCCGATGCTTATAGCTGGAAGGTGTGTTTACATTGTTTCGCACATATTAGGGGAAGATGACTGACAGTCATTCAGATTCTTTGCGGGCTTAGGTGTTGGAATTATATCGGTTCTCGTCCCTTTATACCAATCGGAAATGTCACCGAAATGGATTCGCGGAACTTTGGTATGCGCATACCAACTCGCTATCACTTGTGGAATTCTCCTCGCGGCCGTTGTCAACATATTTACCGAAGGTATTGATGGCGCAAATGCCTTTCGAATTCCCTTTTCGGTCCAATTCGTATGGGCAGGCGTTCTCTTCCTTGGCCTTGCTCTCTTACCCGAAACCCCTCGATATCTCATCAAACGTGGTCAACATCAGGCTGCTGCTTCCTCGTTAAGTCGTCTTCGTCGCCTTGACATAACACATCCTGCTTTGATCGAAGAATTGGCCGAAATTGAAGCAAATCATGAGTATGAGTTGAGCCTAGGTCCATCATCATATAAAGATATTTTCCTAGGCTCGCCGCATCTCGGGCGTCGACTTTTGACAGGTTGTGTTTTACAAATGCTTCAGCAATTGACTGGATGTGTACGTATATACCTCCAAATATTGTAATTAAATTGCTAATAGATCGAATAGAATTTTATTTTCTACTAGTGAGTATAATTAATATTACTCTTTTGTGACAGATCATTCATTTCGGTTGAGATATGCAGTGACTGACTAGCTACTTGTAGTGGTACGACTTTCTTCAAGAATGTCGGAATCTCATCACCTTACGTTATTCAACTTATCTCCAACATCGTAAACACTGTCTCAACTCTTCCCGGTATGATTTTAGTCGAGTCCTTGGGCCGACGTCGTCTTCTCATGGTAGGGTCAGCAGGAATGGCAGTTTGTCATTTCTTGATTGCATCGGTTGGAACCGCAGCACAGGAGGAGGCGAGAGCTGTGAATATAGTCATCATTGTATTCGTCTGCTTGTTCATCTTCTTTTTTGCTTCATCCTGGGGACCCGTCGTCTGGGTTGTCACGTCAGAAATCTTCCCATTGAAGGTTCGAGCAAAGTCCATGTCAATATCCACTGCTTCGAATTGGCTTCTCAACTTCGCCATCGCTTATAGCGTTCCATATATGACCAACAACGGTCCCGGTTATACAAATCTTCAGACAAAGATCTTTTTCCTCTGGGCTTTCTTTTGTGTAATTGCCTTTGCATTCGTATGGGGAATGGTTTATGAAACGAGCAAGATCAGTCTTGAGCAGATCGATGAGTTGTATGAACGAGTTGAACATGCTTGGAATAGCAACAGCTTTGAACCTAGTTGGAGTTTCCAAGAAATGCGGGATGAGGGCGCATCTGCGAGTGGCATTCAACTACAACTACAACTCGCCACTCAAGAAGAGCCGAGGAGACGAACGGGTACAAGTGCAAGCGCAACAGGAAGTGAGGGCACCATGTCAGAGGAAGATAAAATCATTGCAGGATTAGGCGATGTGGATTTGAGTTATTAATGACTTCTCAAAGGCTATTGAAGGCTTTGGGTATTTTAAGTATAGTACTATATTCTTTTCAAGCGTCGGAGTTTTATTGTTGTCAGGAGTTCTATGGATGGATGGATGGATGGAGGGATGTATGGATGGATACGTATGGATGCGTATGGTGCAGGGTGGGAAATGGAATATGGGAAAGGTTGGGGTTGGGAATTGTGATTGGGGATCTTTGGGACAAATGGGTCTTATCCACAGCAGGCGAATTTGGGGAAAGCAAAGAAAGGGGGCGGGTTATACCAATTGCGCATTTATTGCCCAGAACGCAATATCGGGTGATATTTTATATCGGATAGGAGCTAGTTAGCTGACCTAAGCTGACCTGACCTGACCTGGACTCGGTTGGAGTGGAATGGAATGGATTGGAATGGGTGGTTCTTTTGTGAGATTTGCAAATGTTGATGTTGTGGGTGTAGTATGAAATGAAATGAAATGAATGATCAATTTATTTTAAAGTATAAGAACGAGAATGAGAATGAGAAATTGAGAGAATTGAGAAATTGACGAGGGGTATTAGTGTATGTGTATGTGTATGTGTAACTCAGTGTGTGTGTATGAATATTAATCATTTATTCATGCTTGAAGCGGGTCTTGGATTTAATCCAACTACTATATATTGAGCTTATGATTTTTTGAAGTTGATGAGGTATGAGGTATGAGGTATGAGGTTTAGGTATGTGGTATGAGATTTAGGAATGAGGTTTAGGTAGGTATAGGGAGTGGAGGGATGGAATTTGGCGGGATGAGGTTTGGCGGGGTGGAGTATGAGGTATAGGGAGTGATGGGGTGATGGGGTGTGGAGGGGGTGAGGAATAGGGAGGGGTGAGGCGTTGGGGGAGGTGTTGGGGGAGGTGCGTTGTGATATGTGAGGTGTTATTTGTTAGATGTTAGATGTTAGATGAGAGGTGTGTGTGTATGTATACCTGATGTACGAGTAGTATAATGTTGTATGTATGGTATGATATGTATAACATGTATGGTATGGTATGTACTTTTTGTACTGTATACAGAAGACGAAGAAGATGAAGAAGATGGGTCTTCTGAGTAGATATACTCACTCAATGAAATAATCATCTGGTTTGTCTATGGTTCTATGGTTTTATGGTTGGGTATAGGGGACGGAATGGAATGCTACTGGTAGTACTCGAGTATAACGAAGTACAGTAATTATAAAATGAAATATGTATTTATTGGTATTTGAGGAGGGGGTTGATTCATAGGGAGGGGTGTGGATATAAATGAGATGGGTAACTAGTAAATGGGTGGATGGATGGATGGATGGATGTGGATGTATGTATGGATGTGGGTTTAGGTGTGAATGGATGGTGATGAGGAGAGATATGGATGAATGATTTGGAAATGGAATAAGGGAAACAAAACGATTACATCGGCTTCTCTCATATAATATAGCATAGCTTGTTAGCTTTTATACTGTATCTATATGGAAGTTATTGTCGTTATTATTATAATCATAATCAAATCTATCCCCCCGATTTTTTATTCTTCTTCTTCTTTCAAGAACGGTTATGGTAAGATTACCATGTCTCTGATATTGAATATTCTGGCTAGGAATATTGTGGGTGGAAATACTCTATGATGATGATGATGATGATGATACATGCATATTAGCTAGCTAGACAGCTAGACAGCCCCTATGCACCTCTCAAAAACCAGAAAAAGAACTTGATCAGGGAGTTACTGTCTCCCTCGACTCTTCTTTAGTCTTTTTAAAGACTCTTATACTCACTCGAGTAGTCTTTTAGCAAAAAAAACCCCTATTGTTCAAGATATCAATACTCATACTCGATCTAGTACATTAGTAATTCCTTCGATTTACCATACACCATACACCATACACCATACACCACCTACACGAAATCATAGGTCGGTCAGTTCACATCATCTTACATCTATCTACAGTACAGTACAATACCTCGCCTTTCTCCCAAGTACTCTAGAATCTAGATGGATATTTGCCAGAAAATACGAAATACGAAATACCTACTCGTACTGCGCGCTTTACTCGTGGATGATGGATGGATGTGGGGATGGATATGAAATGTACGTGTACGGGAAGGAAGTAGGGAGGATTTGTAATTTATTTGTTTGTTTGTTTGTTCGCTTTGGGGGGGGAGGGGAGGGGAGGGGAAATGTAGATGGATGTTTTACTGGTGTAGGAGGTACTTGAGTATACTCGAGTATAGGATGTGTGGTGTGGTTTGGTATGGTATGTGTAATGTTATTGATGTTGATGTTGATGTTGATGTTTCTGCTTATATAGTCTAGGCGAATGAAAATGAAGAGTGCGTCTTGGGATTGAGGAGGGGGAGGAGGAGGAGGAGGAGGAGGAGGAGGAGGAGGAGAAGAAGAAGAAGAAGA